>JANHGL010004111.1:15203-42724 GCA_024611195.1 Ceyx melanurus | reverse complement strand
AAATGTATATATATATATTTAATTTAGGTTCGAAGTGTATGGTGTTGATAATTAAGCAGGGTGATTTTCAGTGTTTGACCAAACAGGAGGCAAATACATGCACTTGTGTTTGTTTACATTCCTGAAATCTGTCACGAAAAGTAATTAACAGAAGACAGATTTGCTATGTGGTGTGTTTGCATCTGGTTATTATCTACTTTCTAATTGTTTCAGAGTGATGATGGAACTGAGCTGACAGCCAAGCCCAAGAGAAGCTTCTACGCAGCAAGAGATTTATACAAGTACAGACACCAGTATCCAGTAAGAATATGTTATGGCTTAAAATTGCCTTTTTAGTAGAAGACAGGACATAATTCAAACATTCCTAAACCCAATAAATAGGTGAAATGAGAATCAAAGAGCTGATGCAGAGGCCAGTGAGAGGAGTGAAACTAGAGCAATGACTTTTCACCTCAGGTGTACATGCCTGAGATGTGTAAGCCTGGGAATAATGGTAGGAGCCCAGAAAAAGCCTTGAAAGTCAAAGAGGGTAGATTATGGAGTTTGTGCTTCTAACTGTTTGTCTCTCAAGTCTCTTGAAGCTGAAATCAAGGTGCTGCACTATGTGCTGCTCTAATCTCTGCATCAGCAGAAGGCACCAGCCAGAAGGAACTGGCAGATCCTTAAACCGAGTCTTTACATGCATGAGTAAAGCTCTGTGCTTCCTAAAACTGAATTGTTTCTGCCCTCAGATTATTCAGGGAGCAGAATATCACTCTCTGGATCCTCTTGATTAGGCTCTAGGGGATAATATCTGATTTCCTTTCTTTCAGCAGAACTTTAAAGATCTTCGCTATCAGAATGACTTGTGCAATCTTCGCTTTTACAAAAACAAAATCCCATTTAAACCTGATGGTGAGTAACCTGTGACAACAATAGTATAACAACAGAATGCTTACTCATAATAGCAACTACGTAATAGGAACAATAGCTCCAGTCTCACTACAGTAGTAGTGATAATTGCAATACTGACCAAATAAAGGTTCGTAGTTACATGACACAACTTGAACTCCACATGTTGGAGTAGGGTGTTGATAACGTGGGAGCAGGCTGTGCTTAAACCAGCTTTTGCTCTAGGGAGGTGGTGGTTTTGTCACATGTTTGCAGCATGATGTAGTGCAGGGCGTTGTTTGTACCCCTGTTTTACAGCAGCAGCACTACCTTTTATTAAACAAAGATAAAGTTGTTCCACTGTGCTGCACAAACTCTTGCTGCTTAAGTAGGAGTGGCAGGAATCAGGGTGTTTTCCCTAGCAGTGAGAATGTTTTGTAACCACCTTATGTGGAGATAATAATGAAAAAATAATTTCTTCAAGTCTCAAGTGGTTCTGATGGTGGAGCAGGAACCTCGTATGCAGGGTTGTGCACAAATACAGGATGAGCTGAAGATGCCAAACCCTGCTCTAGAGAGTTTACAGACAAAGTATGAAAGACAAGAGGGTAGCAGACAGATGGGAAAGCAAAAGGAGACAATAAAACAGTCATGGTTAGAATGATAGACAGAAGGCTTGGCACATGAGAGCTTAGCCATTGGCCAGAAAAGCCCCAAACATTTGCAGGCCAAAAACTGAGCTTGAGAGAGTTTTAAATGAATGATGAGAAAGTTAACTTTGAAAGTGCTTGCAGAAAGATCCTCTCATCACAAGAGCAGCTTGGGAGGAAATACCAAAGTGCACGTTGGAGTGCAGAAGAAGTGGGACATGGAGACTGCTGTTGAGGCAGGATCAGTCTCATAGCAACAAATGGCTTCTGATAAGGTAGGAAGGTATAGGTCACAAAAGGCTTTGGAAGCAAAGGGTTTTGAAGTATGGTTTCTGTTTGATGTTACAGAAAAGGGCTTCACAATGGAGGAATGCAAGGCAAAAAAAGAGGCAATATAAAGAAGCTGCAGTGTAGAAACATGATCTTACTAGTGGCTTTCAGGGTAGATGTGTGACAAGAGGGCACTTTTGATGGTCAAGGAAAGTGGATATAGAGGTGAAATGACAAAGCACTGACAGGAAGAAATGTTGTGCAGAAGGATGTGAAGATGTACATATAGGAAGGTTGAATATGAGAGCTGTTTATAGGCAAAGTATTGATTATAACCTCAGCAAGTGAGAAAAGTCAGGTTATGTGTAAGAAAGGTAAGACCTTAGTGTTAAGCATCTTGAGCTAAGTGTCTGCAGACAGATGCAGTGTTTCAGCTTGACTGGAAGAAGAGTTAGATCTGTGAATTACCAGTACAGAGTACATATTCCCTCCTAATATTTGTAAATAATAAAGTTTCTTCTAATATTTGAGAAGAAAGCCACAGTTGGTAGTGTCAAAGGTGTCTTATAGGCCATGGAGGCTGTGAGCTCTGGTTGTGTAGAAGGTTTTATTGAGAACAGGAAAGAGTAGCTACCACCTTGACCTAAAGTCTGTGGACCTGTGAGAGTGTCCAGGAGTCTAAGCTACCACAATAGGGACTGAACTACTGGGGAATGTTAATAATAATTAAAAAAAACCAAACAAACAAAAAAAACCCAAAAAACATTTCTAGTGCAATACTAGATCTGAAGTTTTGGTTCCTTGATCTACAGACTTGTCTTGTGGTTCTGACTCAGAGCTGGTTGGTCTGTTTCTCAGCCTTGGAATTCAGCAGCAAGTTTACCAATACTTGAAATGTAGGTTGGATGTAGTGTAGTGATAGCAGCATTCATTCATGGAGAGGGACTGCACAGGTTTGGGAACTAGGAACACCCTTTTGTGTACTTTGTGTGTTTGGGCAGTGTCTGGAAAAGTGCCCTGACCTGTGACTGAGTTTCATAAGTATGATTTCAGTATGAAATTAATTAATTTCCTTGTACATGTCCTTTGTCCCCTTTTTCTGTTACTGTGTCTTTCCAAAAGGAACTGACCAAACTCCACAACTGTTCTGAGATCACTAAAAGCTGAAATTGACTTTTGAAGAGCATGACCTGAGAATCCAAGGTCAAACTCATAGCTCAAAACACTCCTGGATCTGTTCCTGGGTGATCTGGTCTAGGTGCCCCTGCTCTGGCAGGGGGGTTGGACTAGATCTTCTAGCTCCCTTCCAACTCCTGACACTCTGTGATTCTATGATTCAATGCCAGTGAGAGTTTTGGTCCCAGCTAATTGAGAAAATGTGATTGGGAAAGCTATTTGCAGCTTCCTTCCTGGAATGGGAGGTTTCTTAAAGAGAAAATCTTTGTCCTAGTGAGATACATGTAGATATGCAGAGTTTTGACATGTTAAAGCAATGATAAGTGATTCACCATGCAGTGTTTTCTTTAAGTGGTTTGTTTCTTACTAGTCAGTGTGGTAACAGGATCTAAAACAAGGGAACTTATGTGGATGTCTGTTTTGGAGAGGTTATTTTCACATACCCTCTGCTGGTAGGTAACTCAGTGTAAGTCAATTGGTTTTGTCTATATTGAAAAAGGAGAGTTTTTATAAAATTATGGTTTAGTAACTAAATAAATTTAAAATGAATTTAATTATGGCTATAAAAGACCTTATTTCACACAGTCTCTGAAGGAGAATTATAGTGTGTATTCTATCATTATGTTAACATGGCCTGTACTTTGTGTACCTGAATGCTGCACCTAACAGTTTTCTAATTATTTTTATGCAGGGGTTTATATTGAAGAAGTCCTAAATAAATGGAAAGGAGACTATGAAAAACTGGAACATAATCACACTTATATACAGTGGTTGGTCATTTATTACCTATTTAAGTTTCAAAGCATTAATTTTCTAATAATAAGTGTTCATTCACCATCAGCCATAATGGGCTTTTTCTTTTAACAGGCTTTTCCCACTGAGAGAACAAGGTCTGAACTTCTATGCTAAAGAATTAACTACATATGAAATTGAGGTAATACAAAGTGAGCTCAGCACAAACCATCACATTCATTTTAATACATAATTGCTTTTTGTTACGTAGAGTTGTTTTGTACAATGCAGAAGCAGTGGTTTTAGTGCCACTTAGAATTTTGGATGTATTCTTTGTTTATTAGGAATTCAAGAAAACAAAAGAAGCAATTAGAAGATTCCTTTTGGCTTACAAAATGATGTTGGAGTTTTTTGGAATAAAACTAATTGATAAAACTGGAAACGTAGCACGAGCTGCTAACTGGCAAGAAAGATTTCAACATTTGAATGAGTAAGTAATGACATGCACTTCATGCTCTAGAATTGCCATACAATCTCTTTAGCTTTTAATTTTTTTTTTCCTAGAAAAAGGGAAGATATTTTCTCCAAAGTCTGCCAAGGAAAAGAGAAAAAGAAATAGTCAAATGGCTGTTTTGTGTCAAATGTCTACATTCCTTCTTCCCCTTTTTTTGGAAGATGCTTCTCACCCATTACCAGTCTAAAAGACATCAATGAATTCCCTGAAAATACAACTTCAGGTGGTGCTGAAGAAGGTCACAGTTCCATATTTAATTTATCATGCCACTGAACACATTTTCACCTGATCCCAAAGCGTTGCTTCTCAGTTGGAAAGAATGAGTGGCTTATCTTTGTATTCACATTTATTTTTGAGAAAAATCAAATTCTCCACACTTGGATGTAAGCTAAGTAACAACATCTGACTCCCTTCTCAAAACATGAAGTATTATATTTAATAATATTTAATAATTTTTAATTTCAGTGCTTAACTGGATTTGACATTAAGTCAAACTTTGGCCCAACTTTCAGCAAATTACATCTGTCACTTTTCATTGGCATTTTATGGAGCCTAAGTTTTTACTGAATTCTATCCCATGTGAATTAATTGTATCAAAATCTCTTTTCAAATCATATGTTCTCTTTTTCTTTTAATAGCTCTAACCTTAGAGCTGCAGATTGTTTTCTTGCAGTAATTTGTTCTCACATCCAAATAAAAGTGTGTATGTAGAATTGCTGATGGGTAATGGTGGGTGAACACTGGGACTAATTTGTTGTTAATTTTACTTAAATGGTGTATGAGCCAATATGGGTGTGGGCTCAGACTCAGGCCACAGATAAAACAGGGTTTCCAGGAAGCTCAGAAGTTACTCACTGCATATTTTTACACTGTAATTCCTATATTCTCACACAGTTTTAAGTCAAGAATTGAAACTCTTTTTTTCATACTTTTAGCCACCTAAAATGTAGGCATTTAAATTTTACTTGGGTATACTTGAAGGAGAGGGCTCTTCACAAGCACTTCAGGAAAGATGGTTCATTTAATTTATCAGTTGATAAATTAAATAATCAGATCAGTTTTATCAACATGCTTGATTTTTTTGATTATTTTTTTTCTTTTTATTTTCATCCTGTTGCCTCAGTGCATTTTACTAATTTTCCCTCAAAATGCTAGGAAAGGAGGTGCTAGCAAGCTTCAGCAGCTGTGAGAAATTAAAGTACAGGAAGCCTGAGGTAGACACCTGGAGAGATAAAAAGGAGTGAGGAATTGCAGATCCAGTTCTGTATCCATAATGTGTTTGGGATTTTATTTAATTTTTTTCTCCATCCTTTTCTTCCAAAGGTCTCAACACAACTACCTGAGAATCACTCGAATCCTGAAAAGTCTTGGTGAGCTTGGTTATGAGAGTTTCAAATCTCCCCTGGTAAGATTTATTCTCCATGAAGCACTTGTGGAAGATACCATTCCCAACATCAAACAAAGTGCTCTAGAATATTTTGTGTATACTATCAGAGACCGAAGAGAAAGGAGGAAACTCCTGAGGTTTGCCCAGCAACATTATACACCCTCAGAGCATTTTATCTGGGGACCTCCAAGAAAACAGAAGTTGGAGGGAAGCAAAACAAATAAAAAGCCAGCATCTCCAATTTCTATTAACAATAGTTACATTTCTAAGCATAAGAAACCAAAAGAACCTAAGAATACATCAAGTGGAAGCTCAGCTGGTAAAACAACTGAAGAAAGAAAGGTAGAACTCACAAAAAATAGAGAAGAAAATGACCAGGATGAACAAGAAATGAACAGTGATGCTCTTGGGCAGAACAACAGTGGAAAGAACAGTGATACTGATACCAGTCAGCTTGGAAAATCAGAAGACATTCGTGGTATTTCAGATAGAAAGGAGGATGCTTCTCATTCCAAAAAAGATGGTGAAAATCTGAATGATGACTGTGGAAATCACCCAGGCACTATAGAGAAAGATTTATGTGACACTGAGAATTCTTCAAATAACACATCAGCAGATCTACAAGATAACACTGATAAAGATATGCTTTCAGGGGGAACCACCACAAGAAACAAGGAGGAGCTCAAATCATGAGTCTGAGGTTAAAAATCATTATGGTTCATACTGAATGAAGCAAATTATTCACTGCTCCTTCACTTCGGGTGAAATTTCCATCTAGTGTAGTATAAAATGTTCATGACACTATGCTTGTTGAGTACACATCCAATTAGGCTTCTTTTAGGTTAATGAATTTTATTTTTGTCAACCTCTGTTTATCAGCAGTCAGCCAGGTGTGGCTCTTTAAAACAATAGTATATGTTGAAAGCTCAGAAATTAATTATCTTTTCCAGACAGATTGCATAGAAAATGTATCTGGGTTTTTTTCCATTATTTTAATCCAGTATTTAAGAAAAAAAAAAAAGTGTAATTTACTAGAAAGCCTTGGAAGATCATAATTTTAAAGGTTTCTTACTGTACTTTGTTGATTTATTTTTAGGAAGTGACTATAAATTATTTTGCCAGCACTTTTTTTTTTTCCCTAAGTGGATATTTTGGTTTTTAGGAGCTATGTTCATAATTTTATGGCAGTATTTGCACAGCATCTTTTACCTTGGGTTAGCATCCTTGTTGGAGACACTTGGTAACAGATACCAAAATGTCCTGTGCAGCTGGGTATTATTGTACACTGAATAAAAGTTCAACTTAGAATGAAACCATCCACAGTTTTTGGGTACAAGGGAAGTTGCACTTCAGGCTTTTTAAATCCCTGTTAAATTCTCTCTTCTCTTGATTCATTTGTTAATTATGACTAGTTTGGGGGAGGGATCTCTTTGATCACACAGTGTAAAAGCTCTCTGTTGATCAGCTGTAAGAAAACAACTCCCCCCAGCTGGGTTCAGCACCTGGAAAGCCTCTGGACAGCTGAAAAGCAGCATCTTCACCACAGAGTACTGCTTAATCATCAGAGAAAAATGTCACCAGGCCTGTCCAGCTGGATCTTACCTGAATGTGGATCTTTCTTGGCTGGTTTTGGGTAAGGTCTGCACAATGAAGAGCAGTCTTGATGCTTCCTTCCAACTGTCTGTTAGCTCTTTGCTCTCTATCAGAGGTTTAATGTTATTTTGATTATCAGCTGAAACCTGACATGGGCCTGTCTACTGGCCTGGCTGGGGCCCAGCAGGTAGGAGTTTCCCAGTTATTTTGCAGCTTTCTTCACACTGAAGGACTGTCTACTTTCCCTGAGTAGCCTCTTCTGACTTCATGCCATTCAGTCAAACAAGATACTCAGCAGGTTAATTGTCTAGAGTATGAATTAAAAAATAATCCAGGTAGAGCTCACACTTTATACAGTCCAAAAACAGTCTAAAACTTCTGTATCTGTTTTCTATTTAAAAGTGTATATATTATCCACTGCCTTTAATGTATTTTTGAAGTGTTATGAGGCAAGTGGCTGACTGCAGTTTGAGTGTTGGAGTGCTACAGGACTTAATTCAAATCTTTATAACTCTAAATGACAAAGTCTTCAGGGGTTTCAGAGCATAGACATAATGGCTTGAATTTCTCCATTTCACTAATCCCCCCCATGGCAGTTACATCCATTGCTTTCCCCAGGTAGCACTGTTTCTTGGGATCAGATAGAGATCAGCTGGAGATCTTGGTGCATGTGGACAGAGATTTATCCTCCTTCTCCTGTCTGACTTGAAAGGCTTGTATGTACATGCATTTTTTGTTGTTTTAAGGCTAACCCAGATTGCTCAAGGAGGCATTAAGCCTGTGTGGACACAAATGCCCCACAGAATTCCTTCAGCAGCCACCACTTCTAAAGCTGGAAAAGTGCTGAGAAGTCTTTCACAATACTGGATTTGAACTAGGACCCCTTGTTCATGTTTGCCTCTTCAGAGCAGAAGGGGAGAGGAAATGCTGAGATTAAATTGGTCTGTGGAGTTAAGGACTCAGAGCCCACACATATGCACAGGGAGGACAACCTTACCTTCTGCCAATGACTTTTTGAGTGCCTAAGCATGCCAACTTAATAGTGTTGGTTTTACAGTTATTTCTTGAATGGCATAGAGAAAATTTATACCATGTGTATGAGGAACAAAACTACAAGGTAGGTAGTTACAGAGCCTTCAATTTCTAGCCTATAGTATTTAGGTTAAACAGTTTTAAAAATGCACAGTGTTCAAGTGAAGTAAGAGATGCTGGGGGTGTTATATTTATACTGTAATCTGATTGAACATTGATGACCTCAGGAGATCTTTTGTCTACTGAACAACAACAGAAAAAAAAAGAGAAATCTTGCTCTAATTTTCAATGTCTGGGATATGCATCCAAAAGATTTCTCAGCAGATTTTTTCTGTTACTGTGACACAGCTTTCACCTACATGTGCTTGCTGATTGTTCATTCATAATTAAGTATTTAATGTACTTTTAATCTATCAGGGCTGTCTGCATTAAGGGCCCAGTGATTCTGAAAATGCAGTCAAAAACTCTGGAACTCATATTCTTGTGAACTCTGCAATTACATGTTGTTTTGTTGTTTGGGGGTGTTGGTTTTTTTGTTTTATAAATCCACAGCTCAGTATATTTCTATCAGTTTTCATAGACATGAAGAGAGTAGTGACATGACAATTGCCTACAAAGAACTATGGGGATTAAATAAGTGTGCTATTTTTTGTGCCAGGTGGGCTCCTGCACTCTGTAATCTTTGTTTTATAGCTTTAGCAACAGAGACTCCCACGGGACACTTAAGTTTCAACAAATTCTGGTCTATGTAAAATGGGGTGGTTTAGAATTCTTCTCATGGAGGAGTTGTTTCTGCTGATTTTGAGAGCACTTAAAGGAAGGATTCCTGTCAGGACAATACATTCCATTGAGGTTTGTGAGGATCAGGTGGGGGCACTGGCTGCATTTCCTTATAGAAGCATAGCCTTAGCAAACAGAAGCATCCCATAACTTGAAGCCTCCAAGTACTGTCTTTGGGGTTCACAGTACAATATATATTGAAATTATTGTATTCTTCAAATGCTGGTACTTAGTTATTTAACCATGTAGTTCAGAAACCAAGGATATGCAAAGAAAGTCAGGAAGTTTGCTCACTGTTCAATGTGGGTTTGTCTCTATACACTGAAATATTCAGGGATTTCTGTGTACTTGCTACAACAGTGTGTTCTGGCACAATGTTTTGCTCTAATCTGAGCCATTAATTTATTAATTATACCAAAACTCCCATAGAGGGGTTCTTTCCTACAAAGTACATCCAGTTTTACCCCGGTACTGTTAAGTGTGTATGTGCACACAACGGGGAATTTGTGTCCCAAAGTGATGAGATATGGATGCACAGCTTGACAGAATGTTACTCAATACACAGCATGCAGGTGGAGGTGATGATATAAATCATGCAAAAATGCAGCAGATAAAGAGCAGGTACAGCTCTGTGCCATACCATATGGGACATAACTATGCCTCAGTACCTGGTACTTTGTTGTCCTGCACACTGAAAGCTTGGGTATCTGAGGTGTGCACCACAGACATTCAGATTAGAAGAGCAGTTATGTGTCAAATTTAGGAGCAGAAGTGAGCTCTTGGTGTCCATGTTGTTCATATTTAAAGGCATGATCCTGAAGGATGCTAAAAATACTTGCAATATATGCCTTTGAGAGCTGTTCCTTGGCTTGGTGAGCTCCTCAGTTTCCTGTGCTAAGATTGCAGCGGTCTGATGTGTTAGGTGTTTGTGTAATCATAGTTAATATTTCATGGAAACTGGTGCAAGCCTCCTTGAATTATTCCAGGATAATTCTAATCATTTGCAATTGCATATACCTGTGCTATAACCAGGAAGTTTACAGACTTTAGAAGCTTTCTATAATTTTGATAGATGATTCAATGAGGTAAGTCAAGGGAGATTTACTATATTTAAATGGAAAGCAGCTCTTGTTTGGTTTTAAACAAAATGTATGTTTATCTGTTTGTTTTGGTTTGGTTTTTTTGATGCATTTCTTTTCCTGACAGCTGTGATGGTACTGATAAAATATTATAGTAAGATATATATGTTTAAATGAAAATGTAACTCTTACTGTGCTATACTTTTACAGGTAAAATATCATACTGAATTTCCTTGGCAAAGGCTGTATTTATTAATAAGATGCAATTCTATGAAGAAAGTTTTGCCATTAATAAATTTGTGACAATACCATGCTAGTGATGTAAATTGTCCTAAGAACCACCAGTGTGGATCAGAACCAAAGCAGTTTCTAGCCTTGAATCCAGCAGTGGCCACCAAGGGATGGTATGAAACAAAGCAAAAGATAAGGTGACCCCATTTTTCTCCAGAAATATTTCTATTTTTGAACTCATGGTATCTTTCATCTCCACAAACCCTTGTGTCTGTGATTTCCATGTTTTAATTATGTTTTGTGTAGAACAAAGTAATGTCTTTTTTGTCTCAGATGTGTTTATTCAAGAATTGCTAGTGCATTTGAGCACAGTTACTAAAACTATTGTAAGATGAACAGTGATCCACTTCAAGTCAGTTTTTAAAAGCCTTGGGACACTGAACAATAAATACCACTTTAGGGAGAAAATGTCCTTAGGAGTTTCTGTCATTAGGAAAAAGATGCCTGCTTAGGCAGAAAACTTATCCTATGTTGATGACAATATTACAATATTATCTTACATGCCCCTTCTGAGTAATTTTTTTATAAACAGATTATTTTGTATGAAGTATTAAAAGTCATATTCAAGCAACAGAAAATTATCTTTTTTTTTTTTTTTTTAATGTAAAAGCAAGATCAGTGAAAGGCAAAACCTGTGCCAGGTCCACATCTGAATGAGGTACCTCTGGACTTGGAGTCACCAGCATCAATAGGTATAATGTGATCATGTAGGAGACAGAAACACTGTCAGGAGTTTGCTGAGAACCATGCTCCTCATTCTACATTTTGGTAACTTATTTTGATGTGTGTCCCCATTTTCAATTGCAGGTGCAGTAACTGCTCAAAAGCTGGCCATTTTTGATGGCCATTGGAACCTGAAAATGAAGGATAGGGCAAAAAGGTCTAAACATGAGCAACCTCCATTCATGTCATGGTCACCACCATCATTTCACTGCTAGCAGGTATTTAGATGCAGTTCTTCAGTGTCTCTGTAATATCTCTGTATTGCCTATGAATTATTTCTTTTCCTGAGAGCTGTGTTCTTTCTCCAGCCTACATTCTTAAGTATAATTACTTAAGACCATTGGGGAAAGCAGGAGTTTATTTTAAAGAATATATTTCATACATGCTATACCTAATAGACTCCTAAAATAGAGTTCAAAAGCTATAGAGATCAATTAAATAGAGGCCTCCTGTGGCTTTACACTTCTAATCACCTTTGTAATTATTTTTCAAGAACATTAAGCTGTTTGCTAGAAAACAACAAATGTGAGAATCAGCAAATAGTTCTGGAAGAAGTCTCTTACTTCTGGGAAACTTGGCACTTTTTAATTCTACCACGCTTACCAGTCTAGTGGTGTATTCAACAACTACAGTTTCTTGTGAATTATGCTGAATGTATTTGCTACTGTGTATTTGCTGCTATGTGAAAATCATTGTTTTGCAGTAAAAAAAGGTTATGACACCTTCTTGGGATCTGCTGAAGCATGTTTGCTGATCATTAGTTGCCTTTTTTTTTTTTTTCCCCTGTGATTCAACTTATTCCATGGTTGTTTGCCCTTTATGCAGCTGAGTTCAGCAACAGATGATTAGGCATAGTTTTTCCATTGGTAAAATTTGGAAGTATGTTAGACTTCATTGTTAAAATATATTCCAAGGAAAAAAAAAGTGTTGTAAAAATTAAAACCACCAAAAACCAACAGTTTTTACTTGCAAACTGAAGCATCTACGTGTCTGTTTTTATGAATGGTCCTGTTCTCTGTATTCCTTTGCAGTGTTTAATTCAAGAATGCCATGCATGTTTGGTAGTACCAATACCATATGTATGTGGTAGGAGTGGTAACCAGTCTCTGGAAATGTAATGCACTATAAAGGTATATTTTATAATTCTGTAACTGTATGGCAGTGTTATGCCAAAAAAAAAATAATTGTATAAACATAAAAAGCAATAGTTTATGTTGCTTACTGCTATATTTTAAATTGTTTGTAAACTGAAATACTTGGATTTTCTTTCAGGTAAATATATTTTTAATAACAGCAGCCAAAATCTCTAAACTAATAAAGCTTCTTCATTAGTAGCATTGTTTTAGCACCATGTACAAACGTGTAGCTTTAATAATGTGTAATTGCTGTTTGGTGCTTGTTTGTATAGTCTTCTGTAAATGTATTAGCACTTAAAAGTAGGGCATTAAAGGCTCTGGTCCTCCTTTTTTGTTGTCAGTGGCAAAACCACCATGGATAGCAGAGGAACAAGGGAAGGCCCAGAGTGAACTTAAGTTTGGGGGGCTTTATTTTTAGTGTAAGGTAAATATTTACTGTGAAAGCACTGTTAACATTGAAGGGTGTAAAATATACATCATCAGACAGGCAGAAACTCTCTGGAGCAGTGCCACCAACTGGCTACTGCTGCTTAACCTGAGCTAGAAAACATTTAACCTGCTGTTTGTATTTTTCCTCAGCTGAAGCTGTAGAATGGGATGTCTTCAGCTCCTTTCCTCACCACTTTTCTAGTGAGATGCAATTCAGCTGATGGGACTGCAGCATTAGAAAGGGCCCAGCAGGTCTGGAGAGGGTTTCCTATTCTCACCTGTTTCTTCTCAAAGGCAGGAGAAGCAGGTGCTCCTTATGCAAGAGCAGGACTTCAGCCATGGTCTGTGTCTCGAATGAAGCTTGGTTTTAATATACCTACATTAATTTCTGGGGTGACAGGCCCCTGAGAGGTGGGGTTGGAGTGGTAGCAACAACGTGATGGGCCAATGTGTTGATTTTCCCCAGAAAATTCATTTACAGCTCACTGAGGCAACTGTGATGGTTCATCTGCTCACTGGCAATAATGGGCTGCAAGGCAGTTGCTCTCTGCTATCCCTGTCACAAACTTCACAGCTCTAGGCCCAGGGCCTGTATGAAGACACCACAGTTATGTTGGTGGCTGTTGGACCAGCACCTCCAGCCTTTTTCTTTTCTCCAGAAAAAGGTGATTCCCACGTGAGCACAGACCCTGCTGGGTGCCAGAGCCACTTCTGAAGTTTTCTTGAGGCCCATTACAAGGGTAAGAGCATAAACTGGTATCCCAAAGCTAGCTGGTCCCAAGTAAGACAAACCAGCTTCAGGAGCAAGTGGGACAAGGAGCTGATTGCCCCAGCACCCTGAATTTTGCCTGCTGCCCCTCCAGCCCAAGGGGCAGCCCCCTCCTGAGGAGCACAGTGACATGTTGTCTCTCAGGACCTCTGGGTCAGAAAGGGAGCCAACTGCTCTGTCCCCACCTCTGCAGAAATAGGATGGATGGAAATGCATGTGTATCTCTCTGGGCATGAACTCTCCAACCTTGCTTTATTCTGGGGGTAAAATCCAGGCAGTTTTCAGCTGCCAGGGATCACACAGAATGAGCTGGTGGGAAGAGCACACAACAAGTAAAGACCAAAAATGACAGCACTTGTGTTTTTGCAAGGAGAGCTGGGAAGCACTTTTATTATGCATATAGTGGCAGTGGAGGCAGCTGAAATAAATCTAAACTACCTCTGTTGTTCAGGGAGTTAAACAGCAAGGGTTTGTTTTGATTTTTTTGTTATTTTGCTGAAATATTTTTCTAACAGAGCTGTGCCATCAAATTGGGATGAGAATATTTTATTTTTATAGATGCGGATGATCTCAAGCAAGGCCTAAAATGTTTATAATGATCACATTAATTGCAAAAAAAATGTCATTTAGCTAACAAAACCTGGGAGTAGTCTTCTTAAAATTACATTTTAATGGATTTATTTTGCTTTGTTTGTCTGGTCTGGGTAATAAACTAGAAGACAAATACTGATTATCTTCACTCCCTGGCCAAGTATTATGGGGCCAGGGCAATCACAAGCACAAATTCAGGCTGGGTGGACAATGAATTAGGAGCAGCCCTTCAGAGAAGGACTTGGGGGCACTGATAGATCAAGCACAGGGGAGGGCCACAGAGATGATCAGAGGGCTGGAATATTTCTCCTGTGAGGATAGGCTGGGGGGTTGAGGTTGTTCAGCCTGGAGAAGAGAAGGCTCCAGGGCCTGTGGCCTTGCAGTACTTAAAGGGGTCCTTCAGGAAAGCTGGGGACTTTTTACAAGGGCATGTAGTGATAGGAAAAGGGTGATGGCTAAACTGGAAGAGGGTAGGTTTAAATTAGTTGTAGGAAGAAGTGCTTCACTGTGAAGATCCCTGCTCATGGCTAAGGGATTGGAACTAGATGATTTTAAAGGCCTTTCTACCACAAAAATGTCTATGTTTCTGTGAGTCTCACTTCAAAGTGAAATCAGTGTGACTAGACTGTATCTGCAGTTTAAAAATAACCCTCCAAAGAAGCAGCAAAAGTATTTACCAAAGTGTTTTGTGACTAAATGAAGATGTATAAAAGCACTGCTTTTTAAATGTTAGCTTCACATGTCTTCTGAGGTGGATTACACTGCAGTCAAAGCTCTACTATGACTTCACTGACTCTTGTATCCAGTGTGAAAGTTGCACTTCAGCTCCATGAGTGCTGTTCTTCAAAGGGTGTCTGTCTTCAGAGAGGGCAGGAAGAGGGGATGTTCAGAAACAGTGGAGTCCTGTTTTTGCCCTGCTTTTGGAAGCCTGTCACTCCTGGTTAGCACAGAGAGCCAGTAAAGCAGAGTCAGGGCTCTGGGGCGTGACATGGCCCTACTCTACCTCTCCAAAGATGCTCTCCTCAAACACACTTTGTTTCCCCATATGAAGATGAGATTTAATAATTGGAAAATTATTTTCCAAGAATTCCCCCTATGAAAAGCCAATTGAAGAAGGTTTAATTAGGCCCAAGTATTTGCATTATCTGATACTCTTGGAATGCTTTTAAAATAGCTTTACATAGTATATGAAATGCATTGGATTTTTTTGCAGGCAATATTCTATAGCCATCGTAATTTCCATGCTTACTGAATGTAGGAAGAACATTTAAAATTCAACTGGCTCTTTCTATTTTTATTTAATGTATAAATCAGACATAATTCATGCACAGTTCCTTCCAGGTTTAGACATTTATTGAGCACTATGTATGGTTATAAATGTTTTGTGGCAGCTGTTTCAAATTTCAGAATAGAAATAGAAAAAAAAAAAAACTAAAAAAAAAGAAACCTCACATTTTAACTTCCCCTATTTCCTTTGAAAGCTTAAACAAGGAAGCTTCTAATTTTCTGCTTCCAAACTGGCAGCTGAAACAAGGGCCTTGAATTACTTCTGAGAGCTAGGACTTGGGACCTTCAGCCCTGCATGGGATCCTCAGCCACTTGGAGGAAAATCTGGAATACTTAGTTAACAAAAAATGCAGAAATGTAGCAGAATATTGCAAAACTACAAGACAGCTAATGGTGATGCTCAATTAAGGAGTGCTGTCAGGGGTCTATGAGGGGTTTCTTTGCATCTAGAGGAAGCTCAGGAGCAGTCTAGTTCTTCAGTCAGTTTTGAAAAGCTTATCATGGAACTCCACATTTTAACTCTCCATTTAACAATAAGAGATGTTTTATCCCTTTTTTTTTTTTTTTCTTTACTGCAAGGAGGCAGTGATAATGGAACTTCTTTTACAGTTTAAACTGTAAACCAAACCTTTATCACAGAATGTCAGGGGTTGGAAGAGACCTAGAAGATCATCTAGTCCAACCCCCCTGCCAGAGCAGGGGCACCTAGACTAAGTCTAAGAGAATCTAAGGAAACAAAAAAATCTGTATTGCTGAGGTTCATAAAATAAAATCATCTACTTATTTATTTTGTACTGCTTGGCAAGAAATTTTAGGACAAGCCTTACAACACAGGCTTGTTGGCATTGAGGAGCAAGCAAGGAAAAGCCACCATCCCTTGGGAACTGGCCAGCCCACCTCAGGTCCAGCCTGCACTGGGAGTGGCATTGCTTTTAAGGCAGGACAAGTAAGTGATTGCAATAAGCCTTCCTGGCTCCTTATATGAAATTCCCCAAAAGACTGCACTCAGGTACCAGAGTTTGTTTATGGTAATGAAGTCCCAGTGCCATAAAGCTAGCAAGAATATGTCCCAGTAGTGCTTTTTCAGAAGCTTTTCACCACTTTGGATAAAATGCTGCTGACAAAATTTCAATCTTGAAATCTCCTGCAACCATCAGATAATTAAGAAATGTTGCTGAGTCACACCCGCATAGGGTAAGTGTCTCCCTGGGGCATGGCTGGGAGCACCAGTGACTGTTTCAGATGTGTCCCCAAATGCAGCAGATGGGAATGAAGTGCCACACACAGTGGCACATTCTCTGCTGACTCATTTGCTGCACTGCTGCTGGGATAACAGGAGTCCTACCAGGTAAATTCAAGGCAGAGTTTTGCCAGCACTTTGAAATGATCTTTTCACTGAGAGAAAAATTATAAATTTATATATAATGAGTCACGGTGTAGTTCAAGGATCTTTGATGGAGAGAATCTCGCTCCTCTGTGACCTGTTTGTTGAGATTACAAGTGGGGTAAAAGCTGTCCCAGAGACTCTTCCTCCATTGATAACTGAGTAAATTCCAGCAAGCTTCATCCACTTTGTCAGGAATAATTTGGGAAATTGTATAAATCACAGTCTTTTGGTGTGAGCAGGCTAAGAACAAAGGTGAGGGGAAGACTTTGGTGACAGAATTATTTGTTAAGTAATAAAAATAGAAAAATTTTAAATAGCATAACAGAAGTTAAATTTGTCATCCAGGTAACTCCAGTTCAGTGTCTGCCTAATCCTAAATTGTCTTACTTATTAAGCCATGTGTTTCCTAACCATAGCTGTGTTGCAGCCTTTCCTCTAAACCTGCTGGTCATTTGGATGGTAACTTCACTGAACTGGAGACTGCAAATACCAGCTCAGGTTCAAAGAGTTAGGAGTCAGAGCAAACACTCAAAGCCAAAAACAGGTAATCGTGAGAATGTTCTAGGGTTTGCACTATGCTATTAACACAGGTCATGACAGTATTTCAGTTTCTGTGTTCATTTGGCTTGATTATCTCCTGATTTTGCAATGGTAGCTGCTGGCAAGATTAGAGAACTTTTGCTTCTCTTTTAGCTGTAAGTCTCCTAGGGAAAAAGAATTAGTAAAAACTCAGCTGAACCCCTCAAGTGGTCACTTTTCACAGGTGAAAACTGGGATGCTGTTGAGAGCTTAAGGTCACTCCTTGAAAAATATTGGTTTCTGAGGTGAAAGATTCTTTGATTTTCTGCCTCAAATTTGCTTTGCCTCTATCTTTCTTATATATCTACAGTGAATGTTGAAAATATCTCAGGACAAGTGGGTGATGGATGGCTTGTGAAGAAATGCAATGAGACCACAGGAAATTGATGAGATGCTTTCTGTGGAAGCCAAGCTGCAGGACAAGAGAGGCAATTCACAAGTGGTAGAACAGCTGGCAACTCCAAACCACACCATCTGGATTTGTGTGATTTTATAATATTTATTGTCACTAACTCTGAGAGGAATATGAATAGAGTTGGCTACAAGTGGAGTTGAGCTGGCTTTTCAATAGAGGGAATTGTGTGCAGTCTTGGCAAGGACACATAACAGGGTGAGCATCTGATACCAGCCAGCCAGCCATGAATTACCACTTCATTGGGCAGGTTGACTAAAAGAAATAACAACAGGAAAATTTTCAGTCAGGCAAGGGAAGCCTTGCTGAAAAAAATGTCATTTCAAATCTGTCATTCAGAGAGAGGAGATAGAAAGTTCCCAGATCTCCATCTTTAGTCTGAAGCTCATGAGCTCTATGTCATTGTTTCCTTAAAACCTTGATATCAACAGATGTGGGATTGCTCTTACATAAAAAAAATAAAATAAAATTATTTTGGGCTCTTATGGTTAAAAAAAACCTACGACCCACCTCTACCCAACAACTGCAAAAAAATGGAACAACCCCCAAGTGATTTTCCTTAAATTTTTCTGAACCAGTTTGTAAGTTTGGGATTCTCATGCATGACTGTGAAAGCACTGAGCTGGCAGTGTTGAACATACTCATGTCAGTATTGTGATTGCTGCCTTAGGAAAATGCTCTCTGGAGGTGTCTGTTTTGCTCCCCAAATGCCAGAGGGAACACTGTCACTCCTAACACAGCTGTCCTGGTTAGAAGCTCAAAGTGGGACAGGAAGAATTTAGGCTTTTATGTTTCTGGTCCTCATCTGTGAAATGGGATAACATGTTTTTTTTCTTCCAGCAAATCAGCCAAAGGAGAAATTCCTCTTCTTCTAATGCCATGATCTGGTAATTACATGAAAACTCAACCTGTCTTGCTTTTATTTTATTTTTTTTTTACTTCTCAGATATTAGGAAAGCTTAAAACTTTTAGTCTGAGTTTAGTCAGATCAGACTTACAAAGGAAGACAAATAATGGTATTTTTCTTCCTCTTTTTCATAGACTTACAGAATGGTTTGTGTTGGAAGGAGCTTTAAAAATCATCTAGTTCCAACCCCCCTGCCATGGGCAAGGACACTTCTCACTAGACCAGGTTGCTCAAAACCCCATCCATCCTGGTTTTGAACACATCCTGTGTTGGGGCATCTACAACCTCCCTGGGTAACATGTTCCACTGTCTCACCACCCTCACAGTGAAAAACTTCTTCCTAATTTCTAATCTGAATCTACTCTCTTCCAGTTTAAACCATTACCCCTCATCCTATCAATGTAAAAAATACCTCTCCAGTTTTCCTGTGGGTTCCCTTTAAATTCCAGAAGGCCACAATGAGATGTCCCTGAAACCTTCTCTTCTCCAGGCAACCTCAACTTGGAGAAGAGAAAGCTCTAGAGAGACCTTATTGTAGCCTTTTTTCCTTCTTGATCTTCCACATTTCAGTCCTATGCAGTGTGGAGCAGACCTATTTTTAATCATTGACTACAGTATTGTAACAACAAATACATGACAGAAAATTGGAAAGAAAAGTTAGCTTTTTATTCTAGTAGATGACTATATTTTCTAAGTCTTTCCTTCATCTTTGAAAGTTTATTTTTTTGTGTGTTTGGGTGTTTTTTTGGTTTTGGGTTGGTTTTTTTTTTTATGGAAAAGTACTGGTCTTTATTCTGGGATTCACTCCAAAGCTGAAAACACTAGTATCTGTAGTACATCCATTTACAAAACCTGTTAGTTAAGCTGAAGAAAAATATAGCAAGACATGAATGCCAGAGAAGATGAAGTGCCTAGGGCAGAAGCACACAAAAATGCACCTTGTGTCCAGCTTGCACTGAGTGCAGTATCTCAGAAGGGAAAAGGCCATCACAGGGAGCAGCACTGACTCTTCTGTCCTTAGCTAGCAGAAATGGGTAATAAAAGCAACAGCAGAGAGGAATGCAAAGATCCAGCAGTAACATTAAGAAGACACCCCTCTAGAAAAGCCTGCAATGGTGACAGAGTGACTTTCAGCACTGAAGACTACTCTGTAGTTAGCTTGACAAGGGGCCACTGAGAAGGGAATCAGTTTATGTGTACCTATCTCAGGTACTGTGGTGAAGATAAATGAAGTAAAGAAAGGAATTCAGCCATTTCTCTCAGCAGTGTGATGCAAGCTGAGTGTGCATCTATTGCAAAGGAAGGATTCAGCTAGAGAAATAATAAGAGGTACAGAAGACAGCCTGTGTGACACACTCATTTCCCCAAATAGCCCCAGAGCAGAGCAGAACTGCACAGGGTTTGCCTCTGAAAAGCAGCTGTGAAGGCAGAGAAAAGTGGATCCCAAGCAAGGTTCAGACAGGTTTAGCCACTCAAAGTAACTACCTGCATGTTAAAAGATTTGAAAACCATTTGGAAAGGGAAATGTTCTGTTCAAAGAAGTGCTTCATGCAAGTTATGCATGCTGCTTCCCTTTCTCAAGGTGCTGGAAGATCTCTGACAGAGCAGGAGTGCTGGCAAGGAAACCTTGAGGCAATATGCTTTCAAATCTCCCTTCTTCCCTTATCAAGTGATATTACTCATCTATTTCAGGAGAAAGGACTGGGAATTTTTTTGCCTGTCAGTGTCTTTATCCATTTCACCAATTTTTATGTGCCTGCCTGGTAAAAACCTCATTGTAGCTGAAAAATAGATAGATAGATAGATAGATAGATAGATAGATAGATAGATAGATAGATAGATAGATAGATAAAAGGAAACATTGAAGCACAACCTAAAAAAAGCAAATCTCAAGTCTGCTTGCTCAGCATGGAACACCTTTCCCAGTCAGTGCCCCATGTTTGTCCCAGGATCTGTTCCTCCCAGGATGTTGTTTTTTTCCTGAGTGAGGCTGTATGATACTAAAGAAGTTCCATTATGATGAGTTTCCCATCATAATTTATTCCTGAAAGAATAGTTGTATCTTTTTTTTAAGTGTAACTGTTGAGCAGACAAATGGAAATGTGACCATTATAGAGAACAAGGCATGTAGTAAAGACAGCAAAGCTTCAGCTCCTTGGCACTAAAATTGTATTTAATCATATTCAACTCTTGTCTCTTTGTCCAGGCATGCCCAGAAAAAAATCAATCTTATGATCAACAGGAATCTAATTTTTTAATTTAGTGCTCTAAGGGATTCTCTTTTGATCCTTCTGATCAGACAAGAACAATTACTGTGTCTCTGAGCTCTCTTCTGCCTCCAGTCTCCAATTAGTCCCATCTGATAACATTTTTCAATGTAAAAATAAGGACATCTCTTCAACTGCTTATGTCTAAATCAGGAGACACTATCATAACTCATTCACAAAACACCACCTCATTCTCCCCAGACAGCCCAGACATTCTGCATCAAGTTTAAAAAAAAAAAATCTTCTAAAACCCTTGTCTGGACTATAAGAAAGCCACTGATTACAATTTTGTTTGCTTGAGATACCTCCTGGTGTTTTGAAAAGTACACAGGCCAAGACAAGCACTTGACTGCATGTATTTCAGTTCACTAAACAGACCTTCTGAGATCAGTGGGATACCAACACGTCCAAAATTGAGCCTGTATTTAAGTGCTGTGAGTCCAGAACTTTCTCCTTCACACTTACCCAGTTTGATGTCTTCAGAACTTTCAACTATGGTGTGTTTCTTTTTCCTCAACTGTCCTTTCAGTGCTGTCATGGAGAAAGGTCACAGTCTTCACATTTTCTGGGTTTATTTGATTTCAGTCAGACCTTGAAAGCAGCAGCTTCTCACCTACATTTGTTCAAGATGAAAAGCCATGATGGGCATGATGGCACTTGAGTTTACTGCTGAAGCACTCCCTTTCCTCATCAGTGCACCTTTTTCCTATAGGCAAGTACCAGCCAAGCTTGCCAACCATTAACATTAAAAAAGGTGATGGAAAATTAAAGAAGAGGCTAGAAAAGAAAAAAATAAATATTAAAACAACAAACCTCTTCCCCTTTCATATGGGACCTGCCTATTTCTCTGTTGTGGGATAGAGATGGGGCCAGCCTGGAGGACACAAGCCTTCATAGTACTGCCAGTCCCACCTAGTGGGACAGACAGAGGTGGGAGAGAGCTCCTAATGCCACAAAGGCCTTGGAGGTGCAAATCCCTTCCCTTCTTTCTTGTGCACAGCATTGCCAGGTGCCAAAGCATGAGGTATCTGACAGCACAGCTAACAGAGGCAGCCAGAAGTAGGTCCTGGACTCAGATTTGGGAACTTTCCCCCACTTTCCCTTCTTCCCAGGCTCAACTACACTCTTCCATTCCCAGCTCCCCTGTCCTGATTGTCACAGAGTGATGGAGAATGGAGGCTGTGGCCAGTCCATAACAGCTCCCCTCTGACTCTCCTTCCTCCTTGTGCTGCTCCCCTGCTGCAGTGTGGATTGTCCTTGGGCTGCAGCATTCCAGGAGAACTTGCTCTGATACAGTCCTCTCCATGGGCTGAGGGGATATCTCTGCCTTCTACCCCTCCTTCGTCTCCCACCTTGAGGCCTGCAAAGCTGTTTCTCACTCTTTTTTCCTCACTCCTCTCTGCTGTCTGGCATTTTTTGCCCTTTTGTATACACACTTACCCCAAGTCATCATCAGCTTGACTTCTGGGCTCAGTTGTGTCCTGTGGTGGGTCAGCTGGAACCAGCTGGAACTAACTGTTTCTGGGGCTATTCCCCACAGAGGCCCTTGCAGCTTCTGCTGCCAGCACTTGGGCACCTACACCTAATATATCTCCAGGTTCTCTTTTCCACTTAGAAAAATATGTTTGTGCTTGTGTATTTGTTTATTATTTGAAAAGTAAAGCTTGAACCATGAGCTTTTTGCTTAGGGTATTTGGCTTCTGATGGCTGGCAGAGGTGTTGATTACACAGACAGACTGAAGCCTTCATAGCTTACACACACACGTGCAACAGGGCTGTGTCCTGGGGTTCAGGTCACTGATCATCATCCTTCTTCTCTGGAGTCAGGGGAGAATTTCCATCCTCTGCTGAGAACAACAGATGAATTAATTAAGGACATAATTAAGGACCAACCAATGTCTTATGTACCCTGCCTCCTTGGCCCAAATTCTGTAGTTTCTCAAATAACATATTTCAGGAATTCGAGGTGCATCTTTTTTGTCTGTTTTGAACCAATAATTTGCTATAGCACAGACTTCAGTGAAATAACATACATAGAATCAAAAGAAAAAAAATATAGTCCCTTTTTTACTACCACTGGTCAGGAATAACTTAATAATTCAGGCAATGTGAAAAAAAGAAAAAAAAAAGGTATTTTTGGCTTTCAGAAACAGAAGAGTTGTTCAAAGTTGTTGAAGATTCACATTCCTATGCAGTAGCTCAAAGAAGTTGATGTATATAGATGCAATTGACTTTACATGTACAGTATATAGAGGAAAAAACTTTATAATAATGGAAGGTATACATCCTTGTTTCCTTTCTTTTTACTAATGAAGAAACATTCCTGTAAAGATTGGGATGTAGAATTATTTTTGTGACATATATCCATGTTTCTCATTTGTCTTCTGAAATTTCCTTTTAACGTAACTGGGCAGTTTCATTCATCATTTTTCAAAAGCAGCCAGTGACCAACAAATGAAGAAGTGATAAATTGCACAGATTAATTGTACATCAAGGATGAGATTCCTGGTAGTGCTCAGCATCTTCCCTCACCAGGTGCTATGTGATGTGAAGGTAAATATTAAAGATTCCTTCACTCTTAGCTCAAATGCTCCTCTGACTATTGACAGCATGTAAAAGTATTGTTATCAAAATTCTCCACATGATACTTTTTCCAAACAGAAAAACATAATATGAGTGGGAAAAGAAGACTCCAGACACTATTCCTGGATTCCCAGATCTCCACCAGTCAGGTAAGGACAGGAGCCTCTCCAGTTCTCCCTAAGTCCCTAATAAATGTCCCTTACACATATACAGCTCAGCTCTTTGGAGGACTCACTTGAATAGTGAGGGTTCAAATGTACTGCTCAGATACTGGGCAGATGGCCAGTGCTTCTTCAGCAAGGCCACCACAAGGAGCAATCCTCAGCTTTCCTCTTCAAAAAATGTCATTTATCAATGGCTGCATGGCAGAGCATGTACACCCTGGCCATTGCAAACTCCATGGGGACATTAATAGACTGCTGTCTAGGAAATCTGGGACAGAAATATAGCACATGTCTAATATAAGTATATGCAATATAAGTAGTGTTTTAAAAAACAAATAATAACATATGATCCATATTCAAGTATCACACTTTCAGGAGTCTGTTTCATCAAAAATTTATTTAGTGGACAGTTTCCCAAAGAGCTTCCATCTTTGCTTGTTTTTTGTTTTACAATGGTGATGACTGTGGTCTCCCTGAGGTTTGCTGCCTGACAATCAAAGAAATATTACTGAACACCTTCACAAAGTACCTACAAGGTCAGATCAAGGTATCATTTTTTTAAGCAGAAGCCCTACAGAAAGCAGCTGAACAATAACTGTACTAATGACCCTGAATGTGCTTGTAGCAATGTGCTATTTCACCATGTAAAGAAATCAATGTTATTAAAAAATTCATAGCAATCATAAGGACATAGCAAATTTGAGAGTGCTATTTACTGAATAGGTGGTGACCAATTTTCCAGTCCTCCTGCTTAAATTAATGAATATTTAAAGAGGAGACTAATTTGATTTCCCTAAAACCTGTCCAATTTCATTAACACAGCAGGAGAAAATACTAAATATGTATTTGAAAGCTTTGTATTTCAGGAAAAGCTCTTCTACCTCTGATGTGTGGAAGATAAAAGAAACCAGGGATTAAAATAATATTAACAGTTTGTACCACTCCTGGTATTTCATAGTCTTAAACTCAAGCAAGTGAAAAATAGTTGAGTTCCTATTTTTTAATGAGCCTTTTCAGCAAATACTATACATTGTTTGTGAGAAGGCTGAAAACCCACATTTTTTTTTCACAACCATTTGGAGGGGAGGGTGACTCCAGCATGACAAAAGCATGTTGTGGGCTAGGATGTTTCCCAAGTACAGTGACACTGTATTAAAGCCATTCTCAATGTCAACAAGCTTTGCTCTGCACAAAGACTGTAAATGATCTAGAAGTAGCCCCTTGTTTGGGTAGAACAAATCCTGTCAGAGAAATCTACTTTTTTTTTTTTTTTTTTCTAGATCAATTTCATTTACCTTTTCAACTGATTTTAAATCTTTTGTAAAATACTCCAAGGGGACATAGCACAGTGTGAGACTTGTAATCAGCCTGAAAAGAATGACAGAAAACTGGCTCCTTTGGTCTCTCTCAGTGCTTTTCTTTATTCTAACCCATCTGTTCACAGCTTAAATCACAGGAAATTTAACTCTTGCAGCAGGTAGCAGAGAAAAGCACAAAAGCAGCCTGAGCAAAATATTTGAAGTAAAATCTAGATTCAAAAGTAAATCCAGAACATGACTCACCAGCATAAACCAATTGTATACACATAATGGTTTTTCAGTTTTAAGAAACACAGATGAAACCACTAAACCCAGTCTTTTTAATGCAACTTTAGTAATATTAAGCATAACTCTCATGCTCCACAGCTAGAGTATAGACCAACAGGGATAGGATATTGTCTGATAACATTATTTAACATCCCCCAAACTCCCCTTAAGTAACCTGAAAATCTCTGTAGAGTGACTATGAAGTTTCAATATATAGCATGTACTGTGCATCACTGTTGTGAACAGGCTAAGACAGGACTTACACACAACTAAGAACTTCAGAATCACAGAATTATTTAAAAAAAAATAAATGAAATAAATAGAGCATCTTTGAGGGCAGCTGGTGTCCAGTCAGCATCAATCTACCACACTGGGTAAGATCACCCTGCTTTGGGAAAAAAGATCATTTTTCAGAGAACAGCCTTTGCCCATATTGTTTATTAGCACTGACATAGCCATGAAGGCCAACATCTAACTGAAGCAATTGGTGAAGCCCTGGCATGGGGGCAGAATCACTGGCTGTGTTAAATGATAGTCAGTAGGGCTGTTTTCACTTATGGCAGTCAAAGATTTGGCTGAAAGTAGTGATTTAACCCACATATCACAACAAAAGCTGTCATTGCTTCCTTTGGCCATTATACTTTTCCCAGGGCACACTGAGACACTTTTAATGTGTAAGAAATAATTTTATTTCTTCAAAGACACTGCTCTTTTCCAGGCTGGTTCACTTTAGAATAGAAGCTATTTCCAGAGTGACTTCATGCCTATCCCATTAGACATTTGCATGAATTACAGTGCATGTTACATTCCCCAGTCCTAAAACTGAGCCCAGTATTAAACTGTGGTTTAAATATTTGCAGCCCAGGAATCTAGGTATTCATGTTCTCAATTTGTCAATGTGTGTGAACAGTACTATTTCTGACCCCATTAAAATAGACACAGGAACTGAATTCTTTTCTGTTACATTTAGTTTCCCTTCAATTCTACAGCAGTAGCTTTCCAAAAAACAACAAAACACTCCCTCAGTGCTGAATTTGATTTCAAAATACAAGTTGCTTTCTTAAAAGTGATTCTGTAACATGCTGAAGGGAGCTACTGTCAAGAACTTCTACAACAAAACTGTCCTCTGTCTGGTGAATAAAAATCAGGTACATATTGACCTTTCTGTTGCTCTAGCAGAGATGGTTTATCAGAATAGTATTAATCCTTCCAGTGAGGAGGAAAGTGCTTTTGAAAATCATGTGAAATGCTTCAACAGTGTTCTTTTGAGCTTTGACAATGTCACTGCTGAGCGTGGTGATGCCCAACAAAGATAGCTGAGAAGGCTGACTTAAGAAGTGGCATTGCTGAACATTTTCATTACATTTCTTCCATCAAAATGAGCTTTGGTTTGGAGTGGAAATGCAGCAGTGTCTGTAAAGAGCAGCACTCAGATTGACACTAGTCCTTCACAAAATTTAAAGGCAGCCACAGTTCTGCAAGCCATCCTATTTGTACACAGACAAATTTTTAACAGCAGCTTCCAGGATTTTCTGTTTAAAGTGCTGGGATTATATGAAAGAAGATGAAGTTATCTCAGCAGCTGCTTTGTCTGGACTGTAAGAAGTGTAATCTTGCTGTACAGAACTTTGAATGCTGACCAAGGTAGGGTGGCTTTTCTTAATCCAAAGTGATCTGAGACTCCTGCATCCCCTTGTCCATCAAATCCCCTCCCAGCTTTGCAATAGTCCTTTTTGAAGTGCTGCCCTGGCTAACACAAGCTTCAAACTCATCTGGTGAGGTGTGTTTCTCTCCTTCTTTCTCCTCAGAGCTAAAGCAATATGGGGTGTTACACCCTGTGCAATGAATGATGAACAGATGCAGTTTTCCTTTGCAATCTCTGCCAAGTGGGGACATCATGGTGAATTTTATTGGCAGTGCCCTGAGTCCTAGTGCATAGTGCATTTCTAGAGCCCAGACCAGCATGAAGTCTTGCTAAACATATGTGAGAATAAGAAGTGAGGGAGTGTTGGTGGAGCTGTCTGATAAACTGATCTCCTTCACACAGCATGCCATTTTTAACAACTCAATACCAAAAAAAAAAGCCCACACATCCAGAAGCTGGGGGTTCATGGGTCTGTTTACAGAATGTGTGACTACATGCTGTAAACATGCCTCTAAAAATGGATTTAGTGCTCATAGCAGAGGAGCAATTGAATAGAAATTCCACGTGGAAAAAACTACTTCTGCTGACAGATGTATTGCTAGTAGAAGTAAGGAATGAGTGGGAGGTGGTAGCTTCTTTTCTGATTGAGATGTGAATTTGTACAGTTGTATATGTCTCAAGC
>JANHGL010004111.1:0-15193 GCA_024611195.1 Ceyx melanurus | reverse complement strand
TTATATAGTCTACATAAGCTTTTCTGACATCCTCTGCATTCAATTAGAGACCTTCACAGACCATCCAGCCCTTCTGAGGTGTCTGAGAAGGTGGGATGAATTGTCTCCTGGCATGGTCCAGCTCTCTTCATTGACTGGAAAGACAGACAAAACTCTTACGTTGGACTAGAGGCACCTGTGGTTTAGACAACTAAATTTAGATGGTCTGAATTCTACTTTCAGTGGATACAATTTTTCAAGGATACTGAAATTCTGGAGATGATATCAAAAATACATTGCAGCTACAGAAAAAGCCTTTCGGTGATAATCATACAGAGCTTGATTAATTTCGTTTATTCAACAGGCACTCAATAAAAGACTTGATTATATTTTAATTATATGAAAGAAAAAATACAGAAAGATCCTTTACCAATGAGAAAGAAAACCAGAAGGAATTGGTAACTGGGATCTAAAGCCAGTTGTATTCTGTTTGAAAGCACTCTGGGTGAATAATTTGGGAATGACCTTCAGGGAAGGGATGGCTTCTTTTTTTTTTTCTTGGCACTTTCAGTTTGGAACTGAATGATTTTCTGCAGAACATGCTACAGTGAGATTGAAGCTACTGGGCTCAAACCACAGTTAAGTGGATAGGAGCCAGCCTGCCACTCTGAGAACAAAACCAGGAGCATAAAGGCATGAGAATGATGATGAGGAATAGTCAGTGTCCCTGGACTGGGTTGTTGTATTCTCCTAGGATTTAAAAGTAAGATGGATCCAGTCTTTTATCTTCTTTTCAACACCTGCTTATCTTTTATCCTGCCTGATTAAATGTTTACATGGTGGGAAAATCTTACCACCTTTTTTTTGATGCTAGAAACAAAACAACACCTCACATTACAGTATGAACAAGTGATGCCTAGCAACAGGGAACTCAGTGCAATCTTTTAGCCATGCTTTGGGTTCAGATTTCACTTTAATATATAATATGAAGAAATAGAATTTCAGGTGGTACAATGTTATTCACAATCTCTCTGTAATATGCTGTGTGGCTGCATTCTATAAAGAATGTACTATTCCCACTAACTCCTTAAAAAATGTAGATATTATGATTTCTTCTACTTTATAGAAATAATTTTTGATGTGCTGTATGGAAGCATAGTATGTACACAGTCTCCATAGCTTATTCACACCAGTTCCATTGCTCCTATCACCTATCTTCACACTACATCCATTTCTGCTTATTCATTCTGTCATGCCCTTATTTAGACATCCCAAAATATAATTTCTTACATGCACATAGTGCCTTTTCCTTCTGAATGTTTTCTCAGATAAACAAAAAAACCTTTGAATTTTAAAAAAAATAAGAATCTCTGCTTGTGTTGATGAGCTGAATGTGTCTTCTCTATACAGACAATGTTTCCTTTAAAGCAGCTGACAGTCTGCAACCCCTCTGGAGATATCCAGGGAATATTATGAGAAATTCAATAGTTGGGTTAGAAAACTACTCCAGGAACAAGAGGAAAAACAATCTTGCATTAGCCTTGCCTGTTTTGATTGCTCTTCGCTACCATTCTCATCTAAAATCCTTTTATCAAGGCTTTGCAACTGCCTTCCAATTACATTGTACTGAAATTTGTCCATCAGAATGGGAATGTTTGAGTGAAATTCTGTTTAAGTTGCTGCAACCACTTCCAGTGAGGAGAGGGACCATGAACTCTTTACCATACTATGTTTTCAAACCTTTACTTGTTTCACTGTTCCAAGCCCTTCAGAGATTAATTTGGTACTCTGGTTTGAAGAAGATCTGCTGAAGTCCTGTAGTTTATAGTCCCAGTTCTTTAACTTTTTCTTCTTGGGCAAATCCTTTGAGGGTTTTTTTTTATCACTCCCTTCACACATACAAAACAGTAACTGGATGAGCCAAAGAAGAATTAAAGAGGTATATTCTCCCCAAAGTGCACCTCTCATGCTGTTATGTTACTGTGAATTATTTCTTCCATGGCCCACTTTATCAGCTCATTTGTTGTCATTACCTCCTATGTTTAGTCTCATTAATATTTTAAGTTTTTAAGTCAGGGCCTGTCACTTATTTTTTGTGAAGTTACATGAGTGTTACTGGCACTCTGCAAGTAAAATTAAAATAATAAATAATACCAACTATTTTGGGGTCATTTAAGATTCTGGAAATGTGGCACTCTATCTGCAAATTATATTCATTTTTGCTTTTTATTATTATTACTATTATCCATTCTGAAGTGGAAGTTTAGTACTTCAAGTGGCCTAACAGCATCTTTCAAAATCACAGTGTAATCATAGCACACTTCTTTTCCTTTTCCTTTGAAATCAACATTTTGAATTTAACCTAGAAAATTTTCTAGCCAGCTGAAAATAATTTGGGATGGGATCCAGCAGTCCAAATTCAGGTGCCTGCTATGTAGGCATCTGCATATAAACAAGGTATGCAAGATCAAATATTCTTGCAACAAACCCTTCTAGAAGGTTCTTTGTCTTTCCCTGAACTATACATGATTTTTTGACAAGTAGCTTTTTTCTCTACTGAAGATATTTAAGGTTAGGTGAGATTGATACTGTGCTGGTACTCCCTTTTTCAGCACTTTTATGTTCTACACCCAGTCTCAAGGTAACTTGCTGCTTACTTTAGAGTAAAAATTTACATCCTTTGCAAAGTTATTATTACTGAGCATTGCAATGAATGAACTTTTCTCCAGTGAGGCAGCTCCTTCCTGGCAAGCACTTGCTTGGAATGTGTGGCAAGAAGGGTGAGTAGGGTCCTGCTATTTGCAATATACTTGTTATGTGGCTAAGAGCTGCAGTCTATAAAGCTGTCAGTCTGGTGGTTTTTTACCAACAGAAAACTCATTTTTAAGAGAAAGTGGAGGAAAGGGCATCACAAAGAAGTAAAGAGTATCCTCTATATTAGTAACTTATGCTTATCTAGGGGGTGGTTTTGATTCCAAAGTACTTCAGACAGTGTATCTGAAATGTTAAGTGAATATCACAAGAAACAAACTATTTATATTAGCAAGGACTGAAGGTTGCAGAAGCATAGAGGTTGACTCCTCTCCCTGACAATGTCAACATCATCCACACCTCAGACTAATTCAGTTGTTTTCCCTTTAGTTTGATGTCCAAAGGAAGTGTTCACAGTGCTTCAATGTCTTCAGCTCCCCTGCACATTTCAGTCTGTCTCAGATCCTACCCCCTGTCAGCTTTGCTGAGCACAGCCAGCAGCAGAGCTGCCACAGAAACTGTCAGGTGTCATGGGTTTCCCTTGGTCTTTCTATTGCTCTGGTGCTGAATGAACTTTCAATTTGTCAGTGTCTAGGGTACATGTAGCAAGGGCTCCGACTTGTAGAGATTAGAGAGATATAAAAACACTATGTTAAGGTTATTAAATTAATCTGCTTCATTGAAGGATGAAACAGGCTGGAGAAAGGAGTGGTTATTGCACAGGACCTGAGGGCTTAAGGCATCAAAAAGAGAAAGGGAAAGATTAATTACAGTGTATTTTAGAATATTTTGGAAGTTCAAATCACCTTGATAATTTGAAATCACTTTCAAGCTATCTGACATTACCCAAAGGTTGACAGAAATTAAAATCTAGCAATTTTTGCTAAGTTTTGAGTGAGCACACTTAGCAGAGATGAGTGAATATCAAACTGCTGCATATTAGAGAAGCTAATATTAGGGTTTGGACCAAAGTGTTAATTCTGTGACTGATCTTTCATTCTTGCAGCTTTTTTAAACTTATCAATGAGGTTTTGGGCCTTATGGCTAAAACAGGTAATGGAAACACCAAATTGTACCTGGACTAGTGTGTTCTGGGCTCCCCAGTTGAAGAAGGACAAGGGACTACTGGAGGGGGTCCAGTGCAGGGCCACAGAGATGATTAAGGGCCTGGAGCACCTACCATTTGAGGAAAGACTGAGAGAGCTGGGTCTGTTTAGCCTGGGGAAGAGGAGGCTGAGGAGTTATCTTAGAAATGCTGATAAATATCTGAAGGGTGGGTGTCAGGAAGGTGGGGCCAGGATGTTATTAGTGGTGCCCAGAGTGAGGTTCGTGTGAAATCTCTATGGGATTGGTGGTTGGGAGACACACATAAAAATCCACAGAACTTCTGGGAAAACTGCTTCATTCTCCAAGCTAGCAGGTATGTGCTACACATCTCTAACATCTCTAAGGACATAGATCCTGCCAAGAAGAGTTCAAATCCATATTTGACATGATCCAGTGAGTGATGATGATTATGAGAAAAAAGAGAGGAGGAGACATAAAGGACAAGAGCTGCTGCTAAGACAGAGGTATGGCAGAATCTGGAAATGGATTTTCCAAAGCAATTTGGAGGAGCTGAAAGCAATGACAGGATCATTTTGAGTAACAGGACAGACAAACCCAGACAGGTAGGAGGAGAGGACAAGAGGAAGGCTGGCTGACATTAGCAGAAAGATTAAAAGAACAAAAGAAACAGAGAGTTAAACTCAAAACTGTTTAGAAAACCATGACTGGCATTCATATCTGGTCTGTGAATTGAGCCCTACAACCAGGACCAATTTGAGGCAGTAGCAGAAAGCACAACATTTTTGCACAGCTGGATGTACAGCTTCAAACTGCTCCCCTGTGCTCTCATTTCTAGCACATGTATAGATTATTGTCCTCTTTGCTTCTCTCTTTACTAACCCCATTTCAAAAGTTTGAGTAGGAAGTGAAACAAAAATACCAGAATTCATAAAACTTTACTGCTTTATTATAAATTACAAATCCTAGTCTAAAATGGAATGCATAGGAAAAAAAAGACAAGCAGTCTTCTGCTTTACTTTTAGTGTCTGGGAATTTTTAACTTCTACTATGTGGAAAAGAACCTATTCTTGTCACTTTGTTAATCTGCACCAATCACCTGCAAAAAAAATGTGCTGGGCAGGGTGATTTGGTATTGTCCACCAAGGATAGAGAAAAAAACCCCAAACTTTTCTACCCTTTTCAGTAGGGTTTGGCTGAGGCAACAGCAGCAGGATTGACAGCATGCTGCCAAATAATCAATGTTGAAACAAAGGTACCTCTGGAGATAAATCTTCTTATCTACATTGTATCTACACCTGTACAGGAATAAAACATGGAGTTTCCTTTGGTAGATTCCCCAGGAAACATGCAGGAGAGCTGTGGGCAGCTCCTGCACTCCCCTCAAGGTTGGCCACCAGTCCTGCAATGCAAGGACAGGGAGCTCTTCACATAGCTTGGACTTGTGGGCAAGGTTTTTGTTGCAAAGAGATCTCTTTGGGGAAATGTAAACGTGTCCTATTTTGCTAGTGAGAGACTCAGGCTAGAGAAGACAAGCACATCTGCTATTTTTATATGATATACCAAGGTTTTACCAGGAGCCTCTTACTGTGTCTGTTGTCTAACACCTGGCAATAAACAGCATGATCTGCCCTGACAGATGTGGGAACCTCCTTGGAAGAAAGGGCATGGGAATAGTCCTCACCAGAGGAGGGTGTGAAATGCTGGGTGAGACTTGTGCACAGGAGCAGACACATCTATCTGCAGTAGCACAGAGGAAGGAGGTGGCCAAGGTGGGCAGCTCTGCCTCAGCCAGGGCATGACTTGCTCACTGGGCTCTGTGCTTCAATTCTCTCACTGCATACCAAGGGATGCAACTACTGCTGAGGTACCACAGTGGTCAGCATTCAAAGGTGAATTCTAGCTCACATATCAGTATAAAACACATCACTACTACTTTTTTTCTGATGATGCCACAAAAAAACTGCTTATCTGTAGATGGATACTAGTGATTTATTTTCTTCTTTAGATTTTGATTTTATTACAAATACATGGAAAGCATTTATGGGACATAATGGATGCCAGCAGATGCCAAGTAAGGGGGATTTTAAAGGCAATACTCTAAACTAGCTGCTCCTTATCTCCCATTACTATTGAACAATATGTTTCCACTCAGTCTTGTAAAAAATCTGTTGTCCCTAGAAAGTGATAATAGGTTAATAATTTTGCTGTCTTTTTACAGTTACCACTTGATTAAATATCTCACTTGGTAACAAGTGATGGAATATTGTTGAACAAAATACGTATTTCTGAACAGAATCCACCAAGACAATTTTTTTTTTTCTCATAAAGAAATTCCACTAAGACGATACTATGGACTGCCTTCAAGATACAATTTTATTGTCCTAAATAATTGTGTTCTGTTGACATTTGGTTAGTTAGGATGTTATTTTCTGGTCTACGCTGTAGTGCTAAAGTAAATCGCCCTAGGATTTTACAATTATATTGGCTACAGCTTTCATCTGCAAGAAAATGTCAAAGCTTACTAAGTTGAGCAACTACTAGCAGAAAATGTCACTGGACTATAGTTAACATAGAAAACAGCATCTGCACTCCAGAGAGATTAGGGAGGTTTAGGAGCTCATTGTGTGGATGGGAAGAACAAACAGCAGCTCCTTTCTATAACACCTCCAGTCTTCTGCTCTCACTAAAAACTCCCCAAATCTGTTTGCTAGGCAAATTCTCCATTCAGGGCTCCCTGAATCCTCTAACCCATAATCACCTGAAAAAGGACTTACAAGCAGAACAGCTTATCCAACTAATTTTATTTCAGCTATATCAGTTTCTCTAACAAAAGACATCTTTCCCTACAAATTATGCTTTGCTTAATCACTGGCAGTGGCTTGAAAGCCCTGTTTACCATTTACATGCAAAGTCACTGGGAGAAAATGCAGAGGGATTAGTTTTAAGAATAAGGCATAATGTGCCTGGGGAACTGCTCACAACTGTACATCCAGAGGCCAGAGCATCTCAGTAAAAAAAAGAAAAAAAAACCTCAAGAAATTACAATTAAAACGAATAAATTGTACTGGAGCTTTGCCAAAATTCTTATGTTCAGTATTTATTGATGTGTTTGATGATACACAGCTATGTTTTGATATAAATTAATTAGTCCTAAGCCTTTTACTTCATTAGTCCTAAGCCTTCAATGAGGTTAGGAAAGTCAACTTGCTTTTTGGGCCTAATGGTACAAAAAGCTTTTGAGACCTCTTAGTGTTAACCACTTGTCCTGTTTCTACCATTTTCTGTGGCCATCACAAAAAGCCCTGCTACCTATTAAAAATGAAGTACAAAGCAATGAGAAAGTTTTGAAGACCAATCCAGTTAGGGTTTATATTTTTTTACTGAAAGAAAGCAATGAGCTTTGATGCCTCAATAAGTGGTTAGAGATCATTGCTTTAAAATTAATGTTAGGAAGAGAAAGCAGTGAGAAATGTCCATTATTTCAGTGAGACATCAACTCAAGATGTTACTGCCAGAAATAACAAGATGATTAGGGGAAGAAAAACTGTACAGGCCCAATGATCCTCTCAAATGGAATAGAGCTCAATTTCCTGTGGAATGACATGGAAGATAACAGAAAACCTAGTGAAATTAAATCAGTGGTAGCAGCATACAGTCTGTTATGAGGATGTGTCAGATCTGCTGTATTCCCCCTCAGCAGCAGAGATATGATGCTGCAGCCTCCCAGCATCCCCACTTTTCTGCCCCTCCAGGGTCTATTTTGAGTCCTGCACCATGTTTCAGAGCATGTTTCTCCTCCCTGCAAGTTTTGGCAGGTGTAACAGGCCTATCCCAGACAACCATGGAGTCTCTAAATTCTAATCTTGGAGCTTGTTGAGAGTCTCACTTGCTGAAAGACACCTGAAACCTTTTGTTTCCTCTTACAGCATCTTGAAATGCAGGATTTAAATGCCATTCTTAAGTGTAACTATAATACTTCAAGGACAAACAAGCTCTCAATATAGGAGATCACGTGTGAAATGTATGAGATTTCTGTCTCCATTTCTAGCAGCAATGAATGTACCTGAGCTTTCAGAAGCTGAAATCATCAGATATCACTATCTGCCCTGAAAGAAAAACAGTCTGATATCTCACATTTTGTAACACTTTTGATTATTTGCTCATCTTTAGACTAGTTATTGGCATCATGGACTTTCACCAAGTGTCTGTCCATCTAGTCACAGTGGCATGACTCTAGGCTACCCTTCCAGCCTTCTATAGCTATGCTACAAATGAGGCCAAAATGCCAGCTTTAGATCTCACTTGTGCTTTTCCAGTAATAATTTGAGTATGAAAAGATGATCATAATTGGAACAATCCACTTGGAAATGCACTACAAAAATATTGCCTTAAGATCACTGTCCAGTCATGTGTCTGTCTGTCTGTTCCATATACTGCTTTAGCCACTGGTAGGAATGTGGTTGTAGGATGTTACTTATGCTGGAATCTTTTTGTTGGGGTTTAGTGAGAAAACTAGGACTTGCTTTGGTTCTGTTCATCCAGAAACATGCTTTAGACCAGTCTTTTTTGTTATTATTCATTTTACTTTCTTTTGTTACTCTGGAACATAACCACTGTTACTGTTGTTCTTTGATATCATTTGAGATGTGATGGCACCAAAAGATTTACTTCACTGGTCCCTGAGCATTGGAAAGACTATGGATACATGGGAATACATCATCTATGCCCCAAAAAGTTTAAATTGGAATCCAACATGAGTTTTAGGAATGAAGGACCATATGGAAGATTAGTACAGTGGTGAGATTAATAATTATAATGCTGTGGTTACATAAAACACAACTCTGCTTCAGTTCTATGTCTGATTCTGTAAACAAAATGTGAGAAAATCCCAAGAATTTAAACTTCAGTGTGTCTTGGCTATTAATGGATGACTAATTTCTTGCAGGCTACACATGTAGGCTGCAAGAGACAGTGGTATCTTGAGGAGGGTTTTAAACAGGATCACATCCTTACTGCAGGGTGAGGGCAGCATGTACAATATGTGAAGAAGTTTGTTGTGAGCAAGGCAGAGAAAAAAACCTTCAGAGCTAGGTAGGGTGAGAATGAAAAGCAGAAGGGCAACATGTTCTGGGACAAATTCAGAAAAGTAGTGTAGGTGAAACTGTGCAAAACCTAGTCCATGAGGTGTAACATCTCAGCTTCAACAGTGAAAAGGGTGAACTTGAGAATTCTATCACCAGGGTGGGAGACCTGGACTGCTGGCTTGGCAACACATTGGCTTTTTTTCTATCTGTTAATAATCTGAAAGGAGTAATACAGGAAAAAAGAACCAAATGTGTTACAGTAGGCTTTGCTGCTATGGGAGTTAAGGAGGCTCTAAATGGCAGCATACAAATCATCAGTGATAATATGCTTTAGAAGGAGTCACTGCTGGATATGTGACCTGGATGTTTGGAGAAAGGGGAAAAATAAACCCCATGTAGTGTCCACTGATCACACAAGTTCAGTGACAGTGGTAGCAGTGGCAAAGAGAGAGTTTGAGAGAATTTGACAGGGAAAATGAGGAGCTTTGGTTTTTCTCAGTTAAGCTCATGATTAGATATCCAATGGGAGATGTCAAATATTGGCCAAATTTCAGAGCTCACTGGAAGTGGATAAGTGAACAGGCAGTTTTGAATTGCAGTGAACTGCAGAGAGAAAAGACTAAAGCAAATTGGGCTGGAAAGTGAAACATCTAGCTAATCATAGAAAGTTTAAAAGAGGGCAATATTCCAGAAAGAAGATTTAGTTAATTTGCATAAAAAGCATGTAATATAACAATGTGGAGAATAAAGATTGGAATTCTTGTAAGGATACCAACTTCCCAGGTGATGTTTCCATAGGTTTTACTAATGCTTAGTTACAGCTAGGTTTTTATTAAGGAACTCAAGGAGAGTACTCTGTGATTCTTTACAATGGAACAATATAATTATTGTAAATCAACTCAGCATCTTCATCTTTCTCTCATTCTACAAAGGGACTCAAAAGTTACGTAGTTGAAAGGATAAACTATTGTTCCAGAAACGAAGCTAGATAAAATGCAGAACAAGTTGAATGTAAGGCTACAATTAAATTAATAAAAACCTTGTGATATAAAAAGCTTTGATGATGGAAATGAAGGAACCAGTGGTTTTCAAGATTGTAACATGTAATTATTGCTAATTACCTAGTTTTAACGTAGCACTTTTCAATTTAAAAGCTCCCAAAATTTCTTACAGCCTATATTGTAAAGGTATGCTTTTAAGAGTTTCATTTTGAGCTTTTTACAGTTGCACAAAGCAGCAACAGTACCTGTAAAATCACCACCAGAAGGGAAATCAATGGCCATTCAGAGAATGCTGCAATTTTGCTGAGCCTTTAGTGCAACCTCTCTGTTTCACTTCTCCCAGTTGCTTCAGCTCCACTGCTTTTCCTTCCTTTTTCCCACTTTCACTTCTCTTTTCTTCGGTGTCCCTCTTTCATTATTTCTCATGTGATTTTTCATAGTCCCTTCCTGTTAAAATCCAGACTTCATACGGATCTGATTTGCCACTTCCTCACAGAATTTGTTTTCCATGGGCATTCCCACAATTTGCCCAGCAAGTGTGTAAATGCAAGGGGACAAGGCAGCCTGTGGTGAGCAAAACCATGGGACTAGGCAGCCACTTCCCTGATTGACCCAAAGCACACCAGAGAGCTTGTGACTGACACAGCCTGGTTGCCAGGGCAGTAACAAACTCAGCTGGAAATGGGAAATGCATTGAAATAAGGGCTGCCTTTATACAAGGGACGTGTTGGAAAGGAATCTTATCCTTGGGGAACACAATCCAGCTCCACATCAACAATTTGTAAGGTAATTTACTATTTTAAAACAGAAAGTGAAATACAGCAATTAATTTCCTGAAGGCACTACTAAATGCAGAGATATTGTCCAATGTATGATTTGTCCTGTAACTCTCCTACTAACTTCCCTTTCAGGTCATATATAGATATTCAGGTCTAAATACAGATGATTAAGACTCCCATATCTCATTTTAAAGACATTATTTACAGAAGTACCATATATCCATTACAATGACAGAGCACTGGTGAGTTTATGAGGAAGGACCAGGAAAAACCTGGTTTTCTGTTTTTTCTTTGCAAGCACTTTTCTTGTGACTAGCACTGCTCATTTATTATTTATTTCATACACTAAAAAGGTTCAAGATATTGTTGTGTTTCTGTTATAGAGGTTAATGGAGACATATTTTTACAATAGTTTAATTTTCCTTTCCTGCTGTGCTACAGGCCAGACATATTCTGGCAGATTTTGAGACATACAGCTTTTTTTCAAAATATCACTAATTGTCAGTGGCACATGTGGATCCAAGACTCTATTTCTTTTCTCAAAAATGGAAATTGATGTGCCAGGGAAAATCAGATCATCATGACACTGCCATCTGAGAGGGGTCCTGGGCAGGAAAATGCTGCCACTTTTGGCAATTTGTAGTCCTGATAACTACATTAAAAAAAAATGTGTAATTTTTTTTGGTCTGGTTACTAAATCCAACACTGTAACTTAAATTATCAAGCCTGTTAAATATCCTCTACAGTTCATATTTCTGTATTTCTTTTATAAGATGTGATTCAAACAAAAAAGGGTGGAACAAATGACAACAAAAATACAGTGAAAACTCTTCCTTATATAATTATTACAAACCTCTATTTATGTCAGAAAGTTAGAATTCTTAAAGCTTGCATTTCTCCAAGATCTAGTAAATGGACATGTGCTTCAGTGCTGCTTGAAATACAAATTCTGAACTAAGTTGTCAGTCATGACTACCCCAAGATTAAATTGACATGTTGGATAATATTCTATGGCACACAGTGTAAAAACATAGATCTCACTCTTGTGAGATGTTGATAATCCCTGATTTCAATGGAAATTGAGAGCATTTGGACTCACTATGACCCTTCACTTCTCTCTATCATTTCCGTGTTCATATGAGACCATCAATCCCCCTGTCTCAAAATCAAACATGAAGAGAAGATGAAGACAAAAATTCAGAAGGACACACTGGTGCTGAAGTTCATTTAAATTTCAGAATAAAACTTCCCACTAGATGAGCTCTGTGCAATACTTGAGTGGGAAAGTAAGAACAGAAAAACTGTAGGATTGGCTGAATGCCTGCCATGCCTGACATTTTGGGGAGTCACAAGTTTGGGATTACCTGACTGAACCTGACATGGACATGCTATGTGACCATGAATAAGTCTTTTAAATTTTTCCTTCCTGAGGAATCTGCAAAATGTCATGAGGGTGGGAAGGTCGAGTTATGCTAGCAGTACATTCTCACATTCTCCAGTAAGTGGGATAAAGTGCAGAAATTGTGTATGAAAATATGGAGACATTTATCTGAGGAAAGTGCTCCAGAAGTTCAATGCATTTTCACCTTAAGCAGACTATGAAGTTGTACTTTAGAATAAATGGACTGAACACATTCATACCTTGGTCACAAAGATCCTGAAGGCTGAGAAAGTTCCCTTTAACCAGTCACAGATTTCTAGAGGTGCAGATGGAGAACAAGAGAGAGTGGTAGGGCTTCTAACATCTCTTAGTACTTTCTAGTTTGATGTCAAATCTTCTGTCATTTGATGCACTTGCATTTGCAGAGGTCCTCCTATTGATTTGGGGGTGCATCTGCCTCTTCTTTTAATGAGACAGACAAGTGAAGGCAGGAGAGCAGAGCTCTGTGGATGGTGTGAATGACTGCATCTGGGGAGGTGTGGGACAATGAGGGTTTGCCTAGCTGGAAGATAATGTGCTGCTTCACATCATTTATCAGAGAAATCTGAGACCAAAGTCGTGGGGATGAAGAATAAATGCAGAGCTCTTGTGCTAGATATGATTTCAACAATATAGTCTCAATTACAAAAGCCATGTAAACAGCAGGAGGATCACAAGTGCAGCAGTAAAAGCAAATGCGTTCACATGAGTCCTAATTTAGCAGTTCTGGCTTTTTTTATAGAGGATGCTTCATCTTTGTCATTGCTAAGGGAATAAAGAGAAGGGTAAATAATAAGAGCCTCCTGAATTTCCTCTGATTAATCCCTCATATCTTTTCTTGTCTATTAGCAAGAGTTCAAAAATAACTGCTAGACATAACAGTCTGGCAACACAAGGGAATGATCAGGAGAATTTTACATCCTCATTAGCCAATTGTGGAAAATACAATTTCTCTGATGCTGCAACCAGATCACTCCTTTTTCAAAGAGCTGAAGCCAGTGGCAGTACTGTACAGAATCTGAGGCCAGGGAGAGCATTACATTGTTAAAGAGTGGCCTCCTGTATAACCAGGCTGAATGCTTTCTCCCCACTGCCCTTTACAGTTAGTCCAATAGCTCATTTTTAATATAATGACTTTTCTAAATGCCTTCAGACCTGATAGGAATACAATGAGAGAGACAAAAAACCACCACTGCAGATTTTTAGCAATGGCCGAGCACACTCACCATTAGGAATCTGTGTCTTGTTTCCCATTTAAATTAGTCTGCCTTGGTTCCTGGCATTACTTTTCCCACTCTGGCTGAAGGCATAGTTCCCTGTATTTTTTCCTATTAGGGGATATAAACTTTGCAGTTAATTTGTCTCTCAAGCTCCCTTTTGATCCACTACACAGAGCGACCTTTTGAAGAATTAGGTCAAGCAATGGGAGCAGTGACACAAAGCTCAGTGCAGTAACTAGAATGTAAAAATACTGAAAAAAAAAATCTCTTCACTGAGAAGCATTTTCTCCCACTCTTAGATCATTTCTGTGAATCTTTTATTTTTTTATCTTTTTTTTTTTTCAAGCTAATTCCAAAACATGCTGCTATTAAAAATACATGGAGCAGTTCTGTACCAGGTTAACCTGTCTGCAGGTTAAAAGCATCTTTTCACCCAACACTGGTTGCTGCCCTCTTCTACTAACAACAAGGTTTGCAGTTTTCTTCACAGTGGCCTCCATTCACCTTTTCACTTGTTCTAATTCCCAAGAGTTTTCAGGAGTCTGTGATCTACCAGTAACTATCCATGTCCTTGATATGGGCTAAAGTTTCTGTTCCTGTATATTGGGATGCATTGGTTGCATGAAAATAGTTGCTTTATGAATGGGCTAACATAGTGAATTATTCAGATGTCTCAGAGGACTGTCTAGGCTTCATCAATATTTGCCACTTTACCAATACCATCCAAAGCTTTTGTTGGGAATGAGATCAGGATTATTTCCAGATCTTGACAAAACTTTCAGTAAAATTTAGTATACTGGCAGTGCTTGCAGAATATTTGCCAGTGATTCCTCACTGAAAACCAGTATTTAAAATTTGCCTGCTAAGTAACACTGAACCAATCTAAGATGTATCTTTATTAACCAAATTTTTAAACTTAGCAAAAAAGGAAATTACCTGTGTTTGACCAGATCTATTTTCCGTGCTTCACTGGGATTAATTATTCTGTCAACTTTTACTTCATTAGCAAACAAACCCCATGCAGCTTTCAGGTTGGTGTTGGCCACAGCCCATATAGAATTACGTCGGTCGTGCTGAGCACAATATGTATATTAACACAATATTAATGTTTGTCCAGTTTGGAGGAATTTTCATGGCATATCAAGGCACAGAAGTGGCAATGGGCCACAAACCTCCACAATTATCCTTTTTTCATTTGGAGTCCTGGAGCTGACTCTAAGTTTGCAAGAGTTTTTATGGATGTCATTGCAACTCTCTTGAGTTGCTGAAAATAGCCATGACTAAATGGGTATAAAATCTTCTCTTTCCAGGCAAGGTGCATAATGTTGCTATGTATTAAAGACTACAATTATCCTGTAGCTGAGCTGTCATTCTAAAGCCAGATTACTTTCCTGCAGGATAACAAGGAGAACTACTAAGTCTTGCACTGCTATTTACATTTTTTTCCCCTTCTGCATAATGAGTAATTCCTGGAACCAGTTCTGTGGTTCTCTTAAATCCCTTAATGCTCTCAGCAAAGTTCCAGGTCAAGGCTCATCAGATGAGCAATTGGTAGACATACTTGATAATGACTTACAATCAACATTTAAGAAAAAAAAAGAAAACCAAACTGACAAAATGTGTTCCAATTTAGACACATTTTTTATTGACAACAATTTGTGGTGTCAGCATTAACTCACTTCTCCCTGAAACAATCCATTGGATATTAGAATAAGATGGGAAGAAGAAATTGAAAAGATAAGGGAATAATAATCAAGATTCTGTTGGGGTTTTTTTTAAGAATTTAAGGATTCTGATGCAAATATAAAAATAAAATTCCTTCTTTTTAGACAATTCTAGAAGGTTCTTATTAATTTTTTTAAATGTAGCTTTTCCTTAAACAATGTGTAAT
>JANHGL010004110.1:35317-49185 GCA_024611195.1 Ceyx melanurus | reverse complement strand
GTCTGGATGCATTCCTGGGTGACTTAGTCTAGGTGATCCTGCTCTGGCAGGGGGGTTGGACTAGATGATCTTCTAGGCCCTTCCAATCCCTAACATTCTGTAAATCTGTAAATTCTGAATCCAGTCCTCAACACAGGAATCAGGACATATGCCATGCGCACTGTAGTGTCAGTTCCTAGATGCTTAAGAGCTTGACTGGAACCAGACTGGAGTTATGCTGTGCACCTTCACCTGCACACAAACCTACTCAAGGCAGGGTTGTAGAAAGAGATCCACCCTATTCCTGGGGATAAGTGCCCACCCCATCCAGAAAGGTTCAGGATGGATGTTTTATGCAACTCCCTGGAGGCAGAGAGGCTGCCAGTGACCTCATGGGTTTCTTCCACCAGTGCCCTCTCCACTGCTGTGAGTCAGAGATTAACGACAGGCCATTTGTCAGCACCGGTGGCATCATCGCCAATCTCATTTCTAAGCAGACATCTGACCTTGCTTACAGCCCAGAGACCTGTGTTACAGCACAGCTCAGGCAGCCTCCTGACAGCACCCAGGGGACACAAAGCAAAGCAGGGGGACCAGGCTGTGACACAGCCTGATCCTGACTCGAGATGCACAAGGAAAACCTTTCAGCTGTGGGATAAGTGGTGTTTGTAGCCTCGTCCCACTGCCATACTGTTCTCCCAGCTGGTACCTAAGCAAGGGTCTCCCTTGCCACACACTGGATTAGGTTATGGAGAAGGAAGATCTGTTCCCAAAGAAGAGGGCTCAGGCAAAGCTTGAATCTCAGGAGGGAATAATTTATTTTTTTTTTAAAAGACCATTTCCCCATACTTGCAGTATCCTGTGTCTCAGCTCCATGCTACCCAGCCAGCTGGGGGTTCATCGTGCAATACCAGCTGTAGCATCCAGACTTTCTCCCCAGCCAACCAATGACCCAGGCTGAATTTTAACCCAGATCTCACTCATTGAGGAGACCAGAAAAAAATCCAGACACAGATGCACCCTGCATTTCTGAGCAGAGCTTGCACTTGAGTTCTGCAGATTGGATGAGCTATGCCAAGGGGCCCAGCACCCCTCTGCCCCAAACCAGACCACATTGCTACCACACAAGTCTACTGTGTGGATGTCACTTGGACATCATACATAGCTCTGGTCCTCACACCTCAGAAAGGAAGTAGTTAGACCACAAAAGGTATATGGGAAAGGAAACAAAAAAGCCTCTGCATCAGGGCACATCAAGGACACCAAGACTCTTCAGCCTGGGAGAAGGGAAGCTGAAGGAGGGGACAAGACTTAGCCACAGGACCTCAGGCTAGACACATTGTGTCGGCCAAACCATGGTGTTTCCACAGCTCCTTGCTAAATGGCAGAAAACAAATTATTTCAAGAGAAGCAGGGAAAATTCAAGGAGAACAAGTCCTCTGTCAAATCCTGGTCCTGATGCAAGCTTTGCTTCAACACAACCCTCAGCCTTAAGACAGACAGACTGATGCTGGAAGGACTTGCATCTTCCACCAGGAGAGATAACACAACCACCAGGACAGCTCCTCCTCTGCACTGAGTTAAGACAGTCCCAGCCCTCATACTTTTCATAAGAGGCACAAATTAAGATGATGTGGGACTGGGAAAAGACCTAGTTAAGATGAAGAAATCAGTGCCATTAAACATCATTATAATAATATGCCCAGAAAGCTTCATAAAAGGAGATACCATATGATTGAATGCTCTCCAGACCCTCATTTTACACAGACCCAAAACACCAACCGAGAGTCTCTTCTAACGGCCAGCTCTCTCAACAAGCAGGTTTTTTTATTTTGTTTTGCAGGTTTATTGTTTTGGGGTTGGTTTTTTTAGTTCGTTTGTTTTGTTGTGGTTTTTTTTCCTGAGGAGCTTTTGGGTTTGCAATTGAAACTACAATTCCTTCCGTTCCTGGGGAAAGAAGAAAAAATATGTATCATTTTTCATTAAGCTGAAGCAAATGGCATTTTTGCTTCTCAAAAATATTTGACACAAGTCTGACAGACTCAAACAGACATATATATAAAAGATTTAAACTTTCAGCTTCAGAGCTTAAGAAAAACCATTTGTCAGTCCCACAATACAAACTCTCTCCTATGGGTCACAATCCCTGAGGGCTGCCAGCACCATCCCAGCACTGATGCTGGGACAGAGAACAGGTACCAGCCATATCAGCCCATTCATGCAAATAAAACCCCACCAGTCCACATTATCTCACTGAGAGCTGCTGTCTCAAGTGGCTGGATCATCCCCTCCACACACCTCAACAAGCAAACAGCCTGCTCAGGCGTCAGGGAGGCAAGTGGCATTGATCTCTTCCCTCTCCTGCCAACATCTATATCCAATAACGACACTGACTGAAAAACACCGGGTGCTTTATTTCCTTGGCCACCCAAGCTGGACATCAGCAGCCACTGGGCCTCCTTCCTCATCTGTCGTGTCAGAAACACGGCTGCAGACACCATGACAAGACACAGAGCAGTGTTGAAGCACATTTTGAAATCCTTCTATCCTATTCAAGCCAGAGAGGCTTATCTGCATGGATTTATACTGTTTGCCCCAATATTTAGCTACTGAGCTGACTAATCTGTGTGCAAGAAAAGCCCCGGTGGCTCAGGGGCTGAGCAATCTACACTATTCATCATTTAGATTAGTTATTGTCTTAATCCTCTTTAAACTACTGTATAATACATAAAGGAATGGATGTCCTATATGCTCAGGATATACAGAAAAAAAACACAGGCTGAAGCTCAGAAACTTGGACAGAAGCTAAAATGACAGATCCTACCAAGCCATGGAAGAAAAAGGAAACCTGTTACAACCCCTGACAGCTATTTTAACAGCTTCTTGCTCTCTCCACCCCAGCAACCTTTAATTATTTCCTAACCAGTTTCTTCAAGCAACACACAAGCTCCCCTGTCCTCTCCCCTCACCACGACTCTGTTATGAACTGGGCCCCAAGCTGCTCCAACCCACAAAAAGCTGCTGCTGAGGAAGAGCATCTCTGCACCCTGGGATCCGGGACATCCCAAGCCAGCATCAACCATGGCCGTGCTGCTTTTGGAAATGTGATTGTTATGCTCAGCCCCTCATCGTGCCTTGGGCCCTGCTTTGCAAACAGGCAGACTCAGGTTGAGGATTAAAGTCTGCTTCTGCTATCCAGGATTGCTGCGGTGCCCAGCGGGAGGATGAACAAAGAACAGGTTTCTTTTTGGAAACAGCGAGGAGTTTGGGGGTTGAATCAGGATGTGCAACAAGACAGTAGCAAATGAGGCTTTAGTTCGTTGCCTGCCAGAGCTGAGGGAGCTAATAAACAGACAGATGAGAGCTAAATTGTCTTCTGAACCTCTGTATCAGTATTCACATTACAGAGGCTGCTTCCAGCAACTCCAGCATATTAATAATAAATGCTACATAATTACAGCAGACTTGCTTTTGTCCTCTCTTCCTGTTTACTGTCAATGTCTGGTTAACCCTGTGCAGACCACAGCCAGCTGCTCAATGGCACCAGCCCCTTCACAGGTGGCACAGCCTTTGCACCACCCATGGTTGCTTCCTCCAGCTCCCTTCTGCGCTGGTCAGGGTGCAAGGGTAGGTGAAAGAAAGCTCAAGTGCTGATACCAATCTGCAGCGACCACCTTCTACCTGTCAAAGCCATGATGGCGTTGCTGTAGGGCATGAGAAAGGAGTATTTGGAGCTTCAGTGACAGCCTCAGGCTATGATGAGTTGGGGAAAGTGCAAAACACAGAGGAGCACCAAGCCATCAACCGCTTTTCAATAGCAAATACAGTTTATGGTCTTTCCTGGTTGTAATCTCCTCTAGACTTCCAGCCAGAGCTGCCTTCCCTACATCACTGTTTTTGAGGTGACTGACCAAGCTTATTGGGAGCCTTCCTGCTGCACCCACAGTCGCAGGGCTGTCCAGGAATCAGCAATAACACCTCACTGCTGGGAGGTGGTGGTGGGCTGTGGGGCAACCCCTGCAGGAAACAATCATGAAAATTCATAGGAGATGAACCACAGGTTCCAAGTCTGGCACCCAGGTATGGAAGAACAAAGTTTTGTATGTAATCAACTTCCAGAACACAACACCTGCTTCATCTTGTGCAGCACTTGCAGCCACCCTCTCATGCTCTCACATCATTCTCCACAGCAACAGGACCCCTCAGACCTGGCCACTCTTCCCAAGTGTCCTTCCTCCTCAGCAAGCTGTACCTAAATGCTGTACCTTATTATTTCATGAACCTATTCAAATCACACTGTGACACTTTTTCCCCTTAATTTTGGAAGCATTTAATCCAAACTAGCTATAGCTTCTACAGTTTACATCCAAACTGAGCTCTGGAGCTTACTTTGCTTCCCACAGGGCTGCCTCTATGAGCATTTCTTCCTCAGTTGCAGACAAAGAGCATCAAAGCCCTCAAGAAGCATGCATATGAACAGTGCACAAGCTGTTTACAGAAGAACACAGGTTTAATTCACACCTTTCAGGCTCACGATCTCTTTTCCCAGCCTTGTCAGGAGGCTGCAGTGCCCCATAACAAGCCTTCAATAATATAAGAGAACAAACACCTCAAATGGGGTTTCTGCAAGAAACCAACATGGAAAACACAGCACGCCTGTCTTCCAGTGCAAATTAACTCAGCTCCGGCCCTGAATGCAGACCGTTCCAAACGAGAAAGACTATCCACTGGATAGCATATGAATGCCAAGTAACTCAGATGAAAATCTCTCCCTGAGCAGAGAGCCTCAAATGCAAAAGGAACACTTGGTTAGAACAGCTGGGGGGGATATGGAACAGAACTCCAACCCATCCAACCCATTACATGACACCCACGGGGAACACAAGGTTGGAGTGACATAAGACTGGCTGTCCCTCAGACACTGGTGTCTGACTCAACCTGCAACATGCACAGCAACCCCCAGTGCTGGCATCCTGCTACTGTGATCGGATGGTTCCCACAGCTGCACATATCCATTTTGCATTTTATGCACCGTCTCCTCTGCAAGGTGAAGCATTTTTCTCACTGTACATGTCATAGTGACTTTTTGGGGGTTCTCATAAAAAAATGACGCAGCAACTGGCTGTTCAGGAATAAATGCAGAAGAAAGATAAGCATGGTTCTTCTGCACTACAATGAGTACAGGAACCAAGAAAAGCAAGATAATCAGACCATGCAGGGGATGGAACACACAGGGCAGGAGTCTTCTGGACCACTCACATAAGCAGGTATTCCAGAGAACAATGAAGCAGAATGGGAAGCAGCAAAAAATCATCATCATCACATCAAGCTCTGCCTTGTAGGACAGTACCAAGAAGTGTACTTTAAGAGCAATGTGGTTAGTAGATAGCCACCAGGTATGAGGAAGGAGTTCATCCTCCCTAATGGGTGGCCCTGGGCTGTTTGCATCTCTGTGAGCTGCCGCTCTTCACTCACTGACACTTTTGGCTACCAATTGCTTCACTGCAGTGACCTTTGCTCTCTGTGCAAAAGGCACTTAGCATCCTGGAGTCTTCACACACCACTGTAAGCTGGTGTGGCAGGAAAGGGGAAGGGAAGCACATCAACAGCTGGAAGGTAGATGACATATCAACCCCATAAAGGACTGCAGCTCTGGGACACATACAGCAGCCTGTGCTGCTGAAGGAGCTCCCATGTGCAGAGGGAAGTGATGGCCCTGACAGCCCCTTGCACTGTCCGCCAGACACATGAACAACCAACCTCCAACACTGCTGCGCTGACTGTTACACAAGGATTGCAAGTGTGAGAGGATAAGGGAGCACCCAGACTGCTCTGCACTCCCCCTATCAAGAGGACGCACCCAAATCCAGGCCAAACCCTCCCAGCATGAGTGTCTACACACCGATTACAAGAGATTATCAACCAACACTCCTAGGTGCAAAAACAGAAAATCATTAGATTTCCATGACCCCAGACTCATCTCCAGGACAACCTACACCACAACCCCTGCCAGGATTGCTTCCCAACAACATCCACATCCAAACACACTCCCCCAAATCTCAGGATGCTCCTTGGCAGTTGATGGCAGAACACTGCACGCTGCATGAGCCTCTTGTGTCAGCCCCCTATGCAAGCCATTTCATAAAAAAAAAAAAAAAGAAAAAAGAGCAGGTTATTAATTACAAATTAAGCTGCTAATTTATATTAAGCTCTGATAGCTCCAGGGGAAAAAGAGACAGAGCTGTGCCCCTCACACCATGGCTAACTGATTGCAAGTGTAATATGAGGGACCTGAGCTCCCCAGGAAAGCTGCTAAGGACAGAGGTGCACCAATTCCAGCTTGAGCTGCAGACACCAGCCCAGAAATCTCTTAATACTTTATTTCTTCCAGCCCTGACCTGCCTCCAACCTTTTGAACCTTTGGTTGTCACAACACCTTCTCCCAGCTGACAGTCAGACTCACATTCAAATTCAAAGTCAGCACCTGCAAGCCCAGCAATTACCTCCACCAGACCTCTTCTCTAACATAGTAATTAGGGGTGCTAACCTCAGGGCTCCCCCTAAACTAATATCTTTCTTGGAGGGGATAAATAGTTTCCCTATCACTACATTCCAGAAGCACTTAAAACATTTGTACAGCAACAAGTCCCCATTCTTCTCAGCTGTATGCAGGCTCCTGCATTTTGCAGAGGATGAGGGGGTGAAGTGATGCAAGAATCAGCCCACACCAGGCAGGTAAGATCAGACCAGCTGAGATTCTAGAGATGAAGAAACTCCTTCTGACACAAGGTTCTCAGCTCTGTCTTTTGGAAAGCTTAGAAACACAATGAAGAGTTACCTCCTTTCTTAATGAATAACAGATAGGTAATTAGACAGTTATATTAATAAATAATTCCTTAATAAGGTATAGTTTGAAGTATTGTACCTCTCTGCTCCCACTCTGAAGCCCATAGGAAGCTCCTTGCACAGAGAATCACAGCACTTGCCTGCACTGAACAGACCTGTCTTGGTGCAGGGGTCTGCTGAAAGAGGACCTGATCTGATGGGTTAGGCCATCAAACAGCATACAATGAAGTCTCCATCTATCCACTCTAGCACCGCCCTTCTCCTCAGGCAGCTCAATTAAGCCTAATGAATTACATCCAGCACAAGTCACGACCAAATGCAGGAATACTTGGCGACCATGGTGCTGTGCAAGCAGAAGGTGAATAAATAAAATTGACTCAACTTGACAGAAAACTGCACAGTGAAGCTTGTTAGAAGATGCCAATTCAGTGATAGAGAGCCTGTAGTGAAGCATCTGTTTGGGTGACTTTGGCTCAAAAGGGGACAAAAAGAAAATGTGACAAAAGCCAATTCTGCCTCTAAACAGGAAAAAATCCAGGGAACGTTTACACTATTTCAACATTTAAGTTTCACCAGGAAAAATAAAAGGAAAAAAAAAAAGAAGAGTTTAAACAAGAAGAAAGAAAATATTGATAATTGTTAAATAATGTAGGCTGGTCCAGATCTCAGCCTAATGCCTTACAGTTGGAGCAGGTCACACAGGTCCTGCTGCAAAGGTCAGGGCTGAGCTGGACTTTTCTCATCTCTTATTCCCATTGCAGTGTTTGATCCCACTCAAAGAGACAAGACACTTCTCAGTGTCTAACAGTCGATCATATGCTCCTAACTGGGCTGTTTATCTGCTGCCCTGTTCTTGGGTGCTTCCAAAAATGAGTCCATTCCTCATCCACAGAGAGGCCCAAAAAAAGTAATGACAACTCCCCAGCGACACCCTGATTCATGTTCCCTCCCCAGCGTGCACAAGACCACTGCTCTCAGCATCTCCAACACCATTCTTCTCCACAATCCCTCTGAGTTTTCCTGCTCACAACCATCAATGAGTTTTGACATCACGTTCCCGTGGGTGGTGGTGGTGCGGAAACACTGTAAACCAAGACAGACTGTACAGCTTCCGAGAGGGCAAGAAACTCTTCCCAAATCTAGTCATAGCCATAGCTGACTGTCACAGATTTACGTTCAAATAACAGTTCTGCTCATCTGTGATGCAAACAGTTGCTGTTCCAACAGTTTCCCCACCCCTGTTCCTTCAATTCGAAGTCAATTACGGCAAGGTTAATGGGGCAGAGAGGATGCCAGTCAGCTGGGTAATTATGTCAAATCACCTGGCATTGCCTGGGCAACAGCTAGGCAGCAGAGATGCAAATGAAGGTGCAGGATTGTAGTTGGTCCCTGGAAACGAGCTGATGCATTTGAGCATATCAGCATTAATGAGCATAGAAATAACGACAGAGCACCCATAGAAACAAGACACTGATGGGGGCAGGGACTGGACCCAGCAGGAAGAGATGGCTACTGGCACCATGGGCTGGGTGTCAATGGACACATGTTCCATGGTGCTGACATTCCTACAGCCCTCACCCAGAAATGCTTCATGTGCCTTAACACTCCAGCTTTGCACACCTAAGACCAACAGTGTTGTTCTGCTTAAGTCCCTCCTGCAACTCCTGTCTCCTCTCCAGGCAAGCTGTGACAGGGTGATCAAGAGGGGGGCTGTGCGCACATCTTTAAGTGACCTGGTAACAGGGGTCTAAGGCAGCAAAGACTCAGGGGAGCAGAGGTACTTTGAGTGCATTTCAGTGCAAGGAGCAGCAACCTGTTCAGCAGGAAAGCTGCTCCAGCAGTGCAGCCCAACTTCTCCAAAGCTTGCAGTCCCCACATCATCTGCAATTAATATTTTTGAAGCTGTCAGAAAGAGCAACAGGAGCCGCTACATGGCGTCTGCCAGGACAGCACTTGGCACAATATGCTTTCATGGACCAGAACTACAGGGCAGTAGTTAAGAGTGCTGCAAGCTTCAGCATTTTGCATTTCCAGCTTTGGTCCACCATTCAAATGCTGCATCATCTTCCTAATCCATAAGATACATCAGATCCTCCACAGCACAATACTGTGGTAACTGCAAAACCTCCACTCCTATATTGTAATATTAAATACCACCACTCTCCCTCTTTCCTGACCCAGGCCCTGCTTCAGTGATGCAGCTGTCTTTGGTCCTCAAGCAGACCCCATCCATCCATCTCTCCACATCCTAGATGATCTTCTAGGTTCTTTCCAACCTCTAACATTCCATGATCCCAGTGGCATAAGAAGGCTGGTTACCCACACCCCTTCTCTCATGCTTTCTGCTCAACCTCTTCCAACTTCGCAGTCCACCTCCAAAACATGCTCCAGGGCAGCACCAGCTACACCAACAGCCACAGTGAGGTCCCATAAGGGTTCTCCTGCCCTAAGAAAAGCTATATTAGATGGTCAGGGAGAAGCTGATCAGCATTTCTCACATCAATGACTAACAGAGCTTGCACAGTTGAGATGCAGCTGTGCAAATGAGATCCCAGCAACCACCCCAGAGTCATTTAGAGGGGTATCAAGGGCACATAGCAGCTGACACCACAGGGGAGCAGTTGGGTCATGCATCCATTTACAAGGTCATCGACCTGTGACTCTTTAAAGCCCTTCACTTTCACCGGAGGCAAGTCAAGGTGACTTGTACAGACTGTGCTGCTACTACTCCTGCACCCACAGATGGTCAGTTACACACTGCCCTTGCTCTGTGAACCCCTCAGAGACATGAGCATCCATCCTTCTTGACTCTGGAAATAACCCAGCAAAGCAGTAGCCTGTGCTGTAAATAACACTGGCAGTGGGCAAAAGCAGAGCAGCCACAGGCTCTGCAGGAACTAGAGCATCCCATGCCCAGGCTCTGTGGGACACAGGACTTGCCCCAAGTGAACACCTTCCAAGCATCTTCCCTGCCCACCACAGCAGAACTAGGCATGCCTGAGCTGACAGCAGTGCTATACCCTATGCCAGGTCTCTCCTTGAGTGCCAGCATGTTTCTTTTAAGTGTCAGCAGTAAAACCAGCTACGCAGAGGGAATTAAAAAAAAAAAAAAAAAAAAAAAGAGAAAAAAAAAGAGAAAGATGAAAGAGAGAAGAGACAGCTTTGCTAATAGCAAGTCAGCCAGAAGTCTCTGAAACCATTTGAAATTTGTAGGGCTTAATTTAACTTAATGGTTTTGTCAAACACTGGCACTCTGTTAAAAAGCACAGGAGAGCTGGTAATCCAAGTGCCAGTGGCTCTGCCTTTGCTAGTTGAAAGAAGGCTGCTGTTCAAGTCCCCAGATAGATCCATCTGGCTAGATGCAAGCAGCAAGCATGGTCCTGGCTACTGCAGTCACTCATTAGGACAGCTCTGTATTTACTTAGCACTGGCAGCAGCCCTTTGCCCATAAAGCCCATAAAGCAAAAACAAACATAGCCACTGCATTTCTGAGCTTGTACATGTCTTAAGGCAGCTCCAGGCTCCTCCTGACAGCACAGCTCAGCCAGGGGAAGAGAGATCTGAAACTCTCCCTCGGGAAGACAAAATGAAGTATCACACCTATGTGAACTTTGGAAAGAAGTTGGAAAGAAAGAAGGCAAGGCAAAATCACAGGCAGGCAAGAGAAAGTCACAGGCTGAGCTGCAAAAGCTGGTTCCCCACCAATTCCTGCTCTCTTTCTGCTCCCCAGCAGTGCTAGGTCAAGGGTCCCCTGTGACTCCACCAGACGGGACAGAGCTCAACCCCAGGGGAAACCAGGCACGACTAGCTCTGCTGCTGTTGAACCTTCTAGAGGAAAACCCGGTAATATCAACCTGCTTCTAAAATAATCTTCCCTCTTCAAACAGGAGACTGATCCCATCTCTACACACAGTAGGGACAACACAGAGAGTCTTTAAGCCTCCTTATCTGTCCTGATATCCTATTCGGGCAGCAGATAGGGAATTCAGGACATCTCAAAGGCTGCCTTGTGGCTTTCACACCCCATCCACCCAGGATAACCTGCAGCATCTGGCACTGTGCGATTCAAGCCACTGAGACATAGGCACATCATGGACAGGAACCAGGGCACTCTCCCCTTTGCAGTGACAGCAGTTCAGAAAGGTCAAGCTTGCTTGTGCTGTCTTGGGAAAAGGCTAAATTATTACTTGTAACCTTTCATCTGACTACAAGGTGTCAGCCACAGATCTGTCCTCTGCACTCATATCCTCCCATTTACCAGCAGCCATCACAAACTGGAGACACCAGAGAAAGTGGGTACACAGCTCTGCCCACCTCCCCAGCCCCACATGCTCCCCACAGCAGATCCCAGAAACCTTCCATTCCCCAGCAGTCTCAGTTTTGCAGCACATCATTCAACCCTCCCTCTGGCTTAGTGCAGAGCACCCTCCCTGCCCTGTACCCTAGGCAGCAGGGTTTGCTCGAAGGGCCAGCACTAACAGAAGCACTACTGCCAACTGCCAGCTTTCTCTCTGGAGAGCCCTAGCACAAAGGGCTACATAGGGAAACAAGCCCTAAACTCCAGGGCCATGGGCATCTCTCCTCCTCCACACAAGGCAAGTGGGGAAGGGACTCCAGGAAATCTCAGGGGAGGCAGCAGAGGCTTTTGAGGCTCTGCATCCCCTTAAACCTCCCCCTCCATCCCAGGATCTGGATTCCTGTTTGATTTAAGATGTAAATGGAATCGAGTTTAAAGGTCTCAGCCTGGCCCTTGACTCCTTGGTGGGAGTCTTTCCACATCACAAAACCACCAGACAATTCAGCCTGATTGACAGCCTTTCAGGCAAAGGGGCCCGGGGCTGGAGGGAGGGAAGGGGATCTTGGGTCAGGGCTAAAGGGAGGGGGTGCAGCCAGAGCTGTACATGGGGCTGGGAGAGCAGGGGATGTCTGCAAGGTGGCTACAATGGCTTGAGTGCTTCCACAGGAAAAAAGGTTTCTGGGGAAGGATGGAGAAAGAGGCTAGAGCATCCTTGAGGGATGCATTTCCACTTAATATTGGCAAAAGCCAAACAGCAGATAGCACATACAAGAGAAGAAAAAAATGTTGGTTTAATGCACTTTATCTCAAGGTAAGTGGATAGAAATGTATAGAAGAGTAAGTAGGGAGCTGAGGACAAGGCAGAAGGGGGATCCCAAGCTTATTGAGAGTAGAGGCATCAGTAACAGGCAAGACCCAGGAAGAATCAAGGGTAGGGAAGCAAGTGAGCAAAGCCAGCACTCAATGACACTAGATTCAGTCACTGAAGATGCAGTAAAGGCTGAGGTGACAGCATGGAAGCAACACAGGGGCACGCATATCCTGTGCCATATTCTGCCTCATGCCACATCCCTGCTCTCCAGCAGAGTGAAGGGACATCACAAGGTTTCCCCATCAGCAACAGGCAAGATCCCTAGAAGAGGCAATAGAAAAGATTGTTTCCTCATGTCCTTCACCTTCCTCTTCCTCCTCACAACAGATCTTAGGGGAGATGGTCACAACCCATGGCTCCCTCCAACATGGATTTTTTCCCTGTACCAGGGCTGATGCCAACAGCCTCCATGGGTCAGCAGAGAAGCTCTATGTGTCTATCCTCCTCCAAAATACACTTACATTGGTAATGTCAGGGAGAAGGTTCCTTTAAAAAGTACTCTCACCTTGCAGTCTGGGTCAAACCCATGTTTGCCAGTCCCTCATCTCAAGGGGACACAATGCACCCTTGTGATAAGCTGAGAGTCATCACTCTGGGAGACCAGGCAAGGGAATGTAAGACGACCACAGATAGTTGTCATGCTATCTTATTTATCCCCCTTTCTGCACACAGGAAACCCTTTCTCCTACCTTTTTTTTTTCCTCCTTTAAATAAAAGAGAAAAATTTTAAGCTGTTGCTTTAAAGCACAGCAACCGCCAGCCCATCTCCATGGCTTGCCAAGAGAGCAATTCATCCTCTGCCTCTATTCTGCAGTAGGTAAAGCACCCCCCTCGCTTTTGTTCATCTCCCCGCTCTTTTGTCTGGCCCTGAAAGCGTTGATCACTCCTGCATGAGGAATGTGAAACTGATGTGATGTGATAGGAACAATGCTCCAGCCCCGCTCCTCGAAGCCACATCAAAGTATCCATTTGCATGGCTTCCCCTTGCCTGCCTGTCCCCCTCTGCCCCCGGCCGTGCTCTGGCTGCTTCAGCGCCTTCATTGTCCTCCTGGCTTCCAGAAGCAGCCTTGGCCTCCTGCTAAAAGGCGCTCGATAGCCTCCCCGTGCCTGACACTGCCTCGCTTCACCTATGGGAGACAGGACCCATGGGCTGACTTGGCTGGCAGGATATGTGGCATCCACAGATGGCACTGAGACAGGCTGGGACCCACCAGGACAATGACTCTGTTAATCCTGCTGCTTTCTGGTACAGGCTCCCAAATGGAAGCTTCTCCAGGCAGCACTGCCAAACTGAGACGGGTGATATAAGCAAAGGGATGGAGAGGTGAGGAAGAACTGATGGGGCTAGGGAAGAACGAAGAAGTGTGTGAAGAGTATTAACATAATTAGGACATTTCTTCAGCCATTGAAGGGCATAGAGGTAGTTAACACTGAAAATGCAGCATAGATGGGAGGCAGATCCCTGTCCGTCCTTTTGGTGCACGAGGAAAGATCAAGAGTGTGACTCAAGAGAGGACACGACCTGACAGCCATACCCCACCATGCCTGCAGCACTGCCAGCCCACAGAGCACCCTCCAGCACTTGCAGCAGCACAGAGCTCAGCAGATAACGCAACAGCCACCAGGGCAGCTGAACAAACATCTGAGTCCAAGAAGCCACCACACAGGCAGATTGTCACCAGGTAGAAAACCTGTCACTACCCCATAATAGTCTAATAATAATACCCCTAATATCTATGATAATAAGCTGCCACAACCAGATGCTAAGCGATGTCCCTCCCAGATCACACTTCACCACGGCACCCGCTTCATCCAGCAGCGGGCCCACGCTTCCTTTAGGTTTCTTTTTGCCTCCAACATACTTGTAGAAGCTTT
>JANHGL010004110.1:0-28173 GCA_024611195.1 Ceyx melanurus | reverse complement strand
TGCTCAGATACCACACAGTGAAGGCAAAAGGAAACAACTCAGACTGTGGGTCACTATAAAAGGACAAACAAACTAGCCTAGGCTAGGAAGTATTATGCCCAGGTCTCATCTTCAACTGCAAGCCACCCTACCCTTATGCCCCAAAACTAACAGAGGAAGGCAGATGAGCAGCGGAGATGTCCTGGTCCCTTCTCTCCAGGCTAGTCACATGAAGCCAAGCTACATAGCAACACCAAGGGCATCTACTGACAGCCCACTCTGAGATATCACTCTACACCTTCTTTTAGCCCTTCATTTCATATGCAAAACTTACCAAAGGAGACACCCCATGTTCTCACTAAAGACAGGCCAATGGTCACCTGTAAAAAGGAAAGTAGATTATGCTGATTTTAAAATGCAAGTCAGCTATCCTCTCTTGGTGTGGAGGAGGATCATTTAGGACAGGCCAGTAAGCCTAAGAGGTCAGAACAGGCATCCTGTGTCCTCTTCTAGCACTTGAGTTTTGCTGTCCTTTCATTCCTGCTTCCATACTGAAACCATTTTTTTACTAGGGAAGCTTTATATGAAACTGCTCTAAAAATCCAGCTGCAACACTGAAACCTGCTCTTCACTGCTCCTTCTGATTACAATGCTCACTTCACCTTTAAAGCAAGGTTGCCCAGGATGCTGCTTGAGCCGAGTAATAAACAGCACAGATCATCCGCTGCCAGTCTGGGTCTGTAATCCCATTGCAGAGCTGCATCCTGGAGTCAAGCTGCAAAATGAGTGAGCAGGGATATGGCACTGCTTCTCTCGGGAACAGGGACAACCAACTGGGAGCCAGCCCATACTGACTCTCAGACTGGTACCCACCCTGCACTGTCAACACACCTTGCACAAGGCTCCCCTTCTTTTTTTTAAAGCAGAGGGACAACATTTTTTCACATTCAATCACTAATTCCATACAACCCTGAAGCATATTTTACTTTATTGAGGTTAGCCAAGCATTTTAGATGCTTGCAAAATGCCATCCAGCTTTCCTTAATAGCCATGTCTGTGTAGTCATCTTGTATTCCCAGTGTTCCTGCACCTCTTTGGGCTTTTTTAATCTTGCTAAAGACAAGTATAAAGAGATGGTGAAGATCGTAGTCATCTAAGAAGGGAAAATAAATTGGTGAGAAACCAATTACATTTAATAGACCTATTGCTGCTCTTGTATTTTCCTCTCCATGGCACTACTGTGAAAAAGCCTTTCTCCTTCCTTCACCTGCTGAAGGGCTGAGATCATACAGTTTGGACACCTCCACACCATAACTTGAAGATTCATTCTCTTGCATTCAACAGGGTCCACCCTTCACACTCCTCTCTGGCATCCAGCACCATCTCTGAAGACATTCCAGGTTTTTAATAGCTTGAACATTCTCCCCAGTGTCCCCAGAAATCCATATATGACCATTTTACACACCTCACTGCTGCACTTTGCCTCCCAAGTTTCATTCTTTCCCTGATGCAGTCCTTCAGGGCCATTTCACACCTCCCAGAGCCTTGCATTTTTAAGTCCACATTCTACTTCAGTTTCCCCAGGTACTGAATCATTGACCTAAAAATGCATCTGGGCAAGTTATTCTAGGGATATAAAGCTTCCTACAACCTTTCAGCAAGAATCCTACCTCATGGATTTCTCACACATAATAGTCCTTCACTGCTTGATCACAGCCTTCCCATCATCTTCTGAAGGCAGCTAGAACCAATACAAATTCTTTGGTCTCCAGAATTCTGTGTATGTGCAATACCATCACTTCAACTGCAGCCTCCTAGACTTGCTACAGCAGCTGGGGCAGTGCCAAGCTATCCTGTTCCCACCATCCTTTCACACTATTGCCTCTGCAGCACCACCAGAGAGAGCCTCTAACAGAGGCAGCAGCTCCAACATAACAAGAATCCCTGCCTGGAAAGCTTTACAACCTACACTGACACAGCATGTGTTGGAAGAAAAAAGAAAGTATATAAAAAAAATAAAACCCAAACAGGTCTGTAGAGAGGAAGACAACTAGTTGCAGGCCACTGAACAGACCATGCTGTACCTTCTTTCTCCACTGCCTAATGTGATAACCTGCAAGCATCTCTCCATGACTGGTGGAAGTTGGAGTAACCCTGTTCAAACGTCTTTGTGCAAGCACAGCTTTCAGTCATCAGTGCAAAGAAATGTCTGTGTGAGTAAAGGGAGGGAACTGGACTTAAAGCACCAGCCAAGAAAACGCTGGTTTGGTTTTGCATGAACTCTACCCACCCTTCACCTTCAAGGGCACTTCCTCCCCTTGCCACAAGTAACAAGCACAGATAATTGAAGGAAAACATCATTTCCTGTATTATCCATGCTCATTACAAGCTGTGAGGCTCATTCTGGCCTCCACCAGCTCCAAGTAAACAGGAAAGACTGCAGCATAGGCACAAGAGAGAGAAGAGCTGCTGAGACTCCTACAAAACAAACTGAGCCACTTAATAGCTCCTGAAGGACCCACAGCCAGAGAGACACATGGGGTTGTACTCAGACTAAGACATCACAGGCCCATGGCTTTTTGCACAGCCCAAGTTGTCTCTTAGAGCTTATGCAGGAGAGTGGATTTAACTGTGCAGTGCTGGAACACCAGAGGTGGAGTTCAACCTCCGTATGCCTACTAATTTGTGTGGGTTTCATCCTGCTTTCTCCAAGATGCTTCCTCATCCAGGCAACAGTACCTTGCCAATTAGTCAGAGAAAAAGATTACTTGAAAAAAAAGGAAGAAGTTCTTCCTCTTAAGTCCTTTTTTTCTAAGCTTTGGGGTCTTTTTTTTTCCCATTGCATGAGCACAATGGATCTCCGCTGCTACACTTTGGCTTCTTCTACTCTGTTGTCATGGCTGGCTGACAACTCCCAGGAGGTGAGTAGATAGACAGTTTGGTCACAGGTCATTCATTGTCCCACCCCTGGCATCTCATAGATGCCCCTCACTAAGAGTGTCTTCAAAAAGGTCTTCAGGGACCACATTTCAGTAGCTCACTGCGGAAAGGCAGTATGCTCAGCAGTGCTGAAAGCTGGGTAGAGTGTGAAGCATTAGTAGACATGCAGAAAAAAAATCTAGCTAATCAGAAAGATTTGTGAAAAAACAATTTGCTTTGGCAGCACATTCCAGGTCACTTTTTCCCTGAAGGGAAGATCCAGAAGGGATGCTGCCCATGCTCTAAGGTCAGACAGCACTCCTTTATAGCATTAACCTCAATCAAGGAAGCAGCAGCAGTCTACCCAACCTGGACACAGCATATCTGCATACACCCAGCAGTGCTGTTTTCCTCTACCAGATGGTGAAATGCACAGGTCTGGAACCACCAGCCACTTCCAAGCCAGCTCCTTGCAGATCCCTTGACAAACATTGAGCATTTGGGACAGGTGGGGAAAGAGCAATGGGAAACAGCAGCGACATGCTGCAGTAATACAGCACCTTCCTTTCAAAAATCCTCACTGAACATCAAGTCAGGCTCCTTCTTGCTTAATATTCACCCTTACCCAGAAATCATCTCTTGCTCACGCCTCAGCTCCCTCCCATTCTTGGTCCTCCCCTCCACACTCCCATCAGGGTCAGGAAACTCTCTGGTTCAGCATCTTGCAAGGGTGATTTATACCATCTTCAACCTGGTAAAGTATAAAATACTGGAGACAATCCAAGACTACAGGAAGCAGGTCTGCATTGGCAAAGACAAGACAGAGGAAGAAACTGGATGGGAACTAGATGGGCTCTTCCTTCACCTGGTGCCCCCTCTCCTCTTCTCCAAGTCTTGTGATTTATCTCACTTTGGACTATCTCTACAGGAACCAGGTCCATTACGGAAATTAACATGAGCTATTGCCAGCAGCTGGCAAGATCAAACTCTCAACACGCCTGTCCCCTTCAAGCAGGGATGGCAGACACCACAGGGCTTGCAGCCAAATGAATGGGAATAGGTGCCAAGAGAAGATCCCGCACTGCACCCTGACAGGCCACCAGCTTCAGAGTCTGTTGGCCAGTGGCACAGCTCAGAGGGCAAGAGAGATACCAGTCTGAAGCTGGATGCCACCACAGCTTGGCTTCCAGAAGCAACATAGGCAGAGACCTCTCTGTGCCATTGCACACAACCCTCACGATGAACACATCCAAGCTGCTGGAGACTTCAGGATGCTCCAGTGCTGAGGGTCTGAATTTGGGGGGAGGAAAAGAAGAAAGCTTTCCCACCTTCCACAGCTTCCCCTACCAGGGATATATCCCTAGTATTAAGATGCCCAAATCAAGGAAAAAAAAATAATCTCCACAGATTAATGACTATCACAGAAAGCTGGTGGCTGCAGGTACAGCTAGATATGTCCTTTCTTGAAAGGTTTCAGCTTTACACACAGAATGAGCCATGGGCACCCTACAAGAGGCAACTTGATGTTTCATTGACCTCAAACAATGTCATAATAATCCTCCAGAAAAAAAAAATCTTTTTCCCCTCATATAATAACACAAGAGCATTCAATCTTGAAGAAATTTGTGCTTCAAGCTGGAGAAATCACAGAAATAAATGCCTGTGGAAACATATTTGAAGGGCTTGAAGATAACAAGGAAGGGACAAAGTTCTCCTGAGACACGATGAGCCCTGTCAGGCATTACTGACATAAGGAGAGAAGTACAAACTCATGCCAGGAGAGGAGGTTTTCAAGGTGATGCTCTATCTTACTAGCCCCATGCAGCATCACAAAGCTCCCCTGACCAGCATTTCTCAACCCAAGACATTGAAAGCATCAGAGAGGAGCCCAAGATCAACTCCAAAGGCAAATTCTCACACTCTTAGAGCAGCACTTGTGCACAGAAGCAGCTATAGGAGAAAAGAAGTGTTGTAAGCAGAGAAATGCTGCAACACTCCACAGAACCACCCATCTATGTTTGTCGAAAGAGGTGAGTTGTCCCTTAGAAGTCAAGGAATTATGTCCTGAAAGCTTAGATCTTCATGGCCACAAGAAGACCAGGAAAGAAGCCTTCTAATCAAAGTGACCTTAAAACTCTTCTGCTTCTCTGATACATCAGGGATGCAGTGATGTACACACTCTCTGGTCTTAACACTTGGACAAAGTGTCCTTACACATCTGAGTGCCAAAACAGGAGTTTGTTTCATCTGAGGTTCTTCTGGCCTGAAGTGGTAGAGCCAAAGGTCAAATAAAAACAGCTACCTTTGGAAAAATCATTGTTCTAATTTTCTGCAAACAGACTTGTGGCTGGTACTTTCCATTTATCAAGACAAGCAAGTTGGAAGTTATCAATTGGACAGTCACAGCGCTGCTACTGACAAATCAGCTTAACTCATTGATTAGAAGAGTATTTGGAAACAAACAGGAGGGGAGATTTCCTTTCTTCCGCAACATTTCAAAGAAACACGCCTCATGCCCTGCCATGACGTAACCTTTTGCCAGGCTTCCCTCAGCCCAGCCTAGACACAACAGGGCACCATGCGCTGTATCTAGGGCCAGAGCCCTAATTCTTAAGTGCCTCTGAAAGTGTCCTGTTAAAGGGATCACATTAAGCCTCACTGCACTGCCCACACAACATCAATACCCTCCTGCAAATCCCCTGAGAGAGCCTGGAGTGACACTAACCTTAGATGGATTTGAGCCCTGACTGCGCAGTCCCCTTTCTGATCTCCCATACTCTGCTCCCTGCATTGCCGTGATACTCTCACTCTAGGGTATAGGGAACCTGCCAGGACTGCTGATCAGCTGCATGATCAGCTTAAGAGGAGAAGAGCAAAGTACACCAGCCAGCTCCTTTGCATTCTCTGCCATTTCTTTCCTATGCCCCTCAGCTCTCATGGGAAACACCAGAGCCTGACAAGTGAACTGTAGGTAGTACTGGGTGGGTTTAGACTACCCACCAGGAGCTGAAAGATGCTGGAGAAACCCAGTAGCTTTGCATTTGAATGCCCTGCAGGGAGTAACTGAAGGGAAAGCACAAGTGCCCTTTGGTAGGCCCCTGTCCCCCAGGGAAGGATGTTTTGGCCAGCAGATTCAGGGAGCTGGGCAAAGCCAGGCTATGCATCAGCTGCTGACAGCCCAGACACTTCATTCTCCACCAGCAGAAATGCATGGCAACCTTGCACAAACCTCCCCAGGTACTCTGGCCAGCACCATGTTTGCCCTCCTTCTCCCATCCCTGCCAACCTTCTGACCATCCACTCCCTAAACAGCTCAGAGCATTTCAGAAGGAAGGCACTGAATATGTGTATTGGTTTTCCTGGCTCACAGTTCACAAGCAAGTTTCATTACAAGCACCTGCAGGATTTCAGACACAGCCTTGTGTATTCAAATTATATAATTAGTCATGTACAAGGTGACATTTCTGGGACTAAGAACCTTTACCTAGAGGAGTAAGGAAACATTATGCTTTCTAATATGTTGTAGTATATTTAGTGCATTCTTAGTATTAAACTTTAAATAGGTGGTTTGCTTTGGCCTCCCAGTCATAATGGCCTTGATAACCTTACAAACAACTAGCTACTACCTCTTCTTTTGTGTACCACCAGTACTGTTTTGCTTGCTGGCATAGTTTGTAACAAATTTTAAGTGGTATAGTGTTCTTGAGGGAGTGTGAAGTGACCTGGGGCTGGTAAGAAGGGAGAAGGAGGAGAATTCCCAAGGACAACTGCACCCAGCTGGTTTTGAGGCTAACAACTCCAACCACACATGCGTTGGAAGAGAGAGGTGAAATGTGCAAGCTGATGAAGACTTCGAGCCTTCCTCCCCAAAGATCCCTGCAACCACCAGAAGAATCCCCATTATTTACTAAGCATATGCAAGGATTGCACAATCCAAATTCCTGGATTTGATTAATTTAGGCACTCCCTTTGTTAGCATACTGTGAATATGTATAAGATAATGCTATATGAAGTGTAAAGTGTGAGAAACCCAGTGCACACATTAGGTGGAGATATCCCCCTGTTGCCAGGCGCCGTATTAAAGAAATACCTGCTCATACAACATTAAGGTGTTGCTGAGTGTTCTTCATTTCAGCACAAGGAACAAGAAAATGTTTCTAATTTTCTCCTCTCCCTCACCTGTGTGTGCACCATCTCTTGGCACAGAGGCTGCAGGTCATACAGCCTCCTTTTGCTCAATGTAAAAATCATCCATGACCCAGAGTTGTGGGGTGGAGGGAGGAGGGAGTGGATGCAGTCTTGAATCTTAAGTAGGTTAGATTTTGTATTACACCTCCATGTGAGAAAGCAGAGAAGCGCTTCACAGTTAGCTGTAATAGCATCATGTGAGACAGTGGCATGCAAAGAACAATGGCTGCAGTCTGGCTGCTAAGACCCTGCCTCACCAGGGGAGCAGAAGCCACCAGGTACTTGGTTTTGTTTTGTTTTTCCCTAAGGAAACAGCTACAACAACTTGCCTTCTGGTTAACCAGGGGGTCTACACACACTGTAGACCCACCACATCTGCAGGCTAGGCCCAGGTGAGGGTTATCCTAACCCCAAAGCACTGAGTAAGCCTGCCATAACCTACATGTGGAGCAAGAGACTGCAAACAGATTTCTGCCTGTAGCTCAGCAGTACAGACCTAAAGCAGCTGGGGAGCAAGACCAAAATGCTCCCATCTGCCTGAGCATCACCTCCAGCAAAGCACAACATGCACATGGTGCAGCTGGGAGGTCCCAGCATCTTCTTCTGGTGTTTCCTTTCCAGGCACAAGGCATCCTCATACATCACTGATCTAGCCAAGTGCCATGTTCTGCAGCTCAAGGGCAAGCAGAAGGTAGAAAAGCCACACTTGCAGCAGAAGCAGAGCAGGAATCTTTTATATCAGACTTTAAATACAACACGGACCATACTGCTTCAATTGGCAAGCCCTTTGACATGCATAAGGAGACTTTTTGCCTCCTGGAAACAAGAGCCCTGCCTTCAATTTACAGTTTATGTGATAGGAATCAGGACAGCTTGCAAGAAGGGAAGGTATGACAAGTCCCCCTGGTGTGTCACATTAACACATGACAACAGTAATTAACACACCATCACCAATGGATTAAGACTGGGTGATCAATCTAGTGATCACAACCTCCCTGCAGCTCCAGCACAACTTCTTGCAATGCAAATATGCAAATATCACCAAAATCCCTTTTCCTCCTAATGAAAATGGGACTTCCAAGGGCTCACCAGAATGGGTGCTGCCAGTTTGCAGCTTTTAAGTTGTATAGGGAAATTTTAAAAGTGTATTTCAGGCTGAGATGTTGACATTTGATTATCCAGTATGAGAGACCTCTGTTGCTTTATTGCCAAAAAAACAATTGAACAAAGCCTCAAGAACAGAAGATGCTGGGGAAGACCTCAATGGATGGAATGTACCTCATGGCTGTGTCAAAACATCCCTGCATAAGCATTTGGGACACCATGAGCAACTAACACCCAGCTGCAGCCACTGCCTCCCTGCAGAAACAAGCTGATCTTTCAGCATTGGAGATATGCAACTGGATGCCTGTGGCATTATGTGAACCATGCACATGGGGACACCTGACAAGGCACAGACAGGTAAAGAACAGATGAGGATGGGATGCACAGCATTATTCAAGGCTCCTCATAGCACAGAGCCTTGCTGGAGGACTCCTTGCAGCAGGAGATACACAAGCACATGCTTTGCATTAGTAGAGTGAGAGGTGTGAGCATCCCGTCCAACCTGACAGCAATCAGGCATCCATAGCAGGAGACAGAAAAAATAAGTGCTGCAGGTCCCTAACTCTGAAATATCCAGCTCTTCACAAGAAGTGTAGCAGAGCAGTGGGACTCTTGGCTGGGCAATGCTGCAGGTAACCCAGACTTGCTTTCTTGAATCTATGCACTCAGACAAGTTACGGCAGATAGAAAAATATATAAATAAAATCTCTTTACTTCTGGCTGAAGACATTTAAGCCATAGGCTGTCAAAAGCTGGAGCTATACAGTGCATGCTCACTGCATTCTTAGGCCCTATCTTGCATATGCACTACTGTCTGCTGTCAGGGACATTTGGCTGTACTGATCAAGCCATTCTCAGGAAATAAGCCAGCCTGAAGCGTGCAGCAGGAAAGCACTGGGGCAGATATTTTGATTCACAATTTCAAGGGCTTTTGACAGGAGCAAAGAAAGAACATTTTAAGCATTCCTTTCAGCCAACAAGTATCCCAGACCTGAGACCCCTCCTGGGGCGAGGCACAAGAACAATCTCGCTTTCAGATCAAGAGCTCCTTTGTCACCCTCTTGCAAGCCATTTGACCTACAGAGTCAGAAGCAAGCTCGTGTCACAAGTGGTCTGACGGGCCTGGTCTGGGAGCAAGCCCAGGCACTCGAGAAGGACTGCAGCCCAGCTGCCAGCCCCAACCTCTCAGCAGGGAGATCAACAGATCCTGAGCCTGAGAACTCTGCTCTGGAAATGCTCATTTCAGTTGTTTCAGCTCAGCATATTTACTTCAATAGCCAGACATAGAAGGTCACCCAGGCCAGCGTTTCCATTTACAAGAATAAACTTGCCAAGAAAGAACAGGCCCAGGCCAGGCTATTCCAGAGTGTCCAGAAAAGGTTTAAGCCTCTGAAAGAGAAGCTAGTATATTCATTTCATCAACAGGATCTTCATATTTCTTCAAAGTACACCAATTCCCAATCCTTACACCAGCTTTGGGAAAAGAGCCTGCAAATACTTCCTCATGTGTTTGCAGCTCTCCCTCCAATTGCCCTACCTTGAAAATTTGGAGCTCACTTCCCAGTACCTAATTGCAGATCTATTAATTACAAAGCACAGCACTTTTGAATGACACACCAAGGAGACATCTGACCCACACAGGGCAAAAGCCAGCACAGCTTCTGCCCCAAAATACACATGCATGCACGGTCCTTTTAGCACTGTTGACTGTTGACAGCACAAGCTGCTCCCCACACCAGAAACCTCACCAAAGAATTGATCCAAGTCGTGATTGCTGTAAGGTATCTCACATGCAGCCATGCTGACAGATATAGCTCTCCCCCTGATGCATCCTGCTCTGCACCAAGGCAGGCCCACAGAACCCTCCAAGGCATGCAGTGCCCAGCCAGCTTTTAAAATGCTGTGTCCTCTCCACATCCTTAGGCATTGGGCCATAGCAGATCATGTCAAAACAGCCAAAACTTTAAATGCATGCCTCAGATATCAGTATATTTGCACACAGGGGCTCCTCCTTTGCTGCAGAACCACCAACAGGCACCAAGCTCAGGACAGGGCACACTGGTGTTACAATCACCCAGCTACCCTGATTTCCTCACCACTGCCTTTCACCTAGAGCCCCAAAGGGTAGAGGCTAACACCACTCCAGCTAACACTCTGCTTCAAATCTGTCCTGCAACACCTGAAAAGCCGACAACAGTTTTCTGCAAAGAGGCAGGAACAAATCTGACTGTCAGACACCAGCCAGAGGAAAGTCATGGCTACATGGATGCTGCAGAAAGCTCATCTTGAACAGTGTCTGGATAAGTGTGAGCAAGGCACACACCAGCCTGCATGCCAACTTCTCCAGCAATGGGAAACACACGACAGATGCATGGCGTCTATGTAGCAGAATCACCACCCTTGCTCCCACAGAGCCCTGTCTGGGTGTTTGCATACAGGAACACACTTCAGATCCACACACATAGCCTTCCCAGCCTACCCAGGCACTGAAGTGTTAAAATACACCTTTAATTAAATTACAAAAAAAAATTAAAAAATAAAAAAAGAGGGCACATAGCCTGTGATTAAGGAGCATTTCTTTCCCAACATGCTGGCAACACGCCTGCAATTAGCAAGCCCTTGATTCTCTGAATTCCCCAGAGATCAACAGCACCTGATACCAGCATGTCCTTAGGTCTTTCATAACCCAGAAGTCTGCACCCCCACCCCTCTCTGTTTCAACACTGGTGAGATTTTTCACACCTTGCAGCTCAGAAACACTTAAACCTCGGACACCCTGATCCCAGCTCCACAGGTCACACCAAATCTGCCGGTGTAATTGGCAGCACAGGTGGGCTGCTGCTGATATAAGCCAGGGCAAAATACTCTCTTAATGAGTAAAAAAAAAAAAAAAGGCAGCAAAGCAAGACCACGCTCAGCACAGTGGAAGGAAAATTGCTTCCCACACTGGCTCTGTCAAGCCAGACACCAGGAGGACTGCAAAGGCAAGATCTAGAGCAGTCCTCCTGCTAATAAGATCCCCCAGAAATGCAAACACTGGCCAAAGTCGAGGCATGAAGGCTAGACATGAGGCTGGAGAGCACCAGATGCCTTTTCCCATCAAACAACCCCAGCTGCCATAGGCTTAAATTAATGCATGAAGCTATTAAAGGGGGTGGAAATGTTTTAACATGGTTGAGTGAAATTCCTCACACTTTTAAGTCGACAAGGTACCCCATTGGGGCTTAATAGGCTAACACAACCTATGCCATTACAGGTCGTTAACACACACAGGAGCCTTGGGAAGAGGGGCAATTAAGGTTCCTCACTCCCCTCTACAAGGACTCCTACCCTAGCTTTGAATCCCATTGATGGTCATGAGCAATGAAGGAAGGGGCCATCCCTTTCTCTGCCTTACACCTTTCTCCACCTGGAAAGGCACAAGCAACAAGAGCCTGCAGCAGCCTGAGCTCTTATCAGGCCAAAGAAGCAGGTAACTGGTCTGCAGGGCAAGATGCAACACAAAAAACTCAAAACCCAACCTCCTCTGCTGGAGGGCATCAGTTGTCCCAGCTTTTCTCTCTCCCTCTATTTCCATAGCACTGCCTCCAGACTCAGGGGGAAGAAGTCACTGTCCGTCAGAGGTATGGCAGCAAGAATGAAGAGATCCCAGCAAAGCAGTAGGCTGCTCCCAAGAGACTACAGCACAGTGCTGGAATTACTGCAGCCCTCAATTTTTGCCCTATGAAGTATGATATTTCCAGCCTAGAAATAAGGCTACGACTCCTCAGGAACTTAAGAATAGGTCTGTACCAGTTATTTTCCACTGGCAAGAAAACAGTAACTAAAGCTCAAAGCAGAAGGAGGGACAGAAGGAAAAGCAGAAAAGATTCACTGCACTACCACTTAAACTACTAGGTTAGAGCACCTTGCCCTGCTGTCCTTCAGACATCCCAAAGGAGGGCAACCGTGACTGTCAGCATGGTGAGGTGAGAGCCCTGTAACTGCTGGCCTGGAGCTAAAGTTAGGAGAGAAGCATCCCACAGCTGGCTCCCCCCCCAGACACTTTCAGATCACCATGGCAAGGTGTGGGGAGTCTAACATACTGATCTGCTGAATAGATTCTGCAAATTCATAAACAAGACCAATACAGAGCATTATGCCTTGATCAGCCCAGAGCACAGAATGAGCTGGGAAAGTCTCTGGGTGGCTGCAAGAAGGGTTGTGGGTGGAAGACTACCTCTAAGGGAAGATGCATGGAGAAGACTCCCAAAAAAGTGAACAAAAATCCTATTTGCAGAGTGCTGTCAGACAGTCTTGGACAAAGACAGTACGGCAAATCAGGATTTTACTGTGATGGAGCTTCCATTTGTTTTATTCTTACCTCCTATAGGAGGGTCCAAAGCTCCCACAGAAAATGTAACAAAAGAACAAGTGTCTGCTTTCCTCAAATACCTCTTCTTTTGGGCATCCAGCTCTGTCTACAATCTAAACATCCCCATCTCTTACAACACATGCAGCCCATCAGAGCTTTAGTTTCCCATAGATGGTGTTTCACTCTCTTGCCTGTCTCAATAGTGGGTAAGATCACTGTAGCAGCACCATTTACTATGGACAGTAAAGTGACTCTGGACTTACACCAGCTCAGCCAGGACTCAGGTCCATCTGGTTCCCCTCATCTATAGGCAAGCATGAACCAAACAGTAAGGAAAGGTTCCTACTTTATCACATGCTCATCACTGTAGCTGCCTTTCCTTCAGCAAATGGGACCCATTCATATCCCATCAGCCTCCAGCTGCAAATACTGTCCTTCAAGCCCTTTCCCAGGATCCCCTTTTCCATGGAAAACACTGCTTGCCCCCTACAGCAAGGTTCCTCAAGATGTCCATAGAATAGCCTAATGTTCATAGGCAAGCCACTTTATGCTTTTCTCACATCCTGAGAAGGAGCCCCAGAAACACCTCCAGAAGCACCAGGTTTGCTCTGATATCTTAGAAGTGACTGGGCAACTGCTGTGAAGCCACTACATGCAATCAATGATCTCCATTTTCTCTGCCAAACCTGCACCAGGATTGTTCTGCACCAAAAGCCACCTACACTTGATGCAAGGCAGAAAGCTCAAACCACAGCCCAGAAGGGCTAGGCCATGTGCTCAAAACAGAATAAACTGCGAGTTGTTGCCTTGTCCCTGACTCTAGCTAGAGAAGGGCAGGACCTAGATTTTAAAATTAAAAAAAAAAATAAATAAAAATTAAATCCAAGAATTTGACTTTCTTGATGTCCCTTGTACAGGAACAAATCCATTGAAGGGAGATTAATAGGACTCCTAGCCAATGCCCTGTCTCCCAGGAAGAGCTCTGGACTCAACCACCCCAAAAAACAGGGCTGGAACAAACAGCACTAGGAGACACCCTGCCCCTGACAGAAGTCCAGGAGAGGAGATGGAGCACCTTGGAAGGAGGACTGCTCAATCCAGGTATGAGCCACATGTTTTTCTCTCCAAAAACCAGGGAAAGTCCAGCCTTCATAAGACTCAGGCAGGTCTTACTGTGCAGACAACCTACTGCTGTTTTCTGCCAGAGTTTAAGCTTCAAGACAACACAAGGGCATCAACTTCCTTCCACTCAACCCAAAGACATGTTACCTGGCCTCACATCATCATGGATGTTCAAAAGAGATGGAAATCAAGACAGGGAGACTGAAGAGACCCTCCTGGAGGGCTGAGAGAACTACTCTAACCCTATTTTTGCCATGCTTACAAAGGAAGTGTTGCCAAAAATGCAGCATGGCCAGGTTTGCTCACCCTGCTGCCAGCATGCTGCGGCACTGCCCAAGAAGTACAGAGCACTTCCCTACTTGATCCACCACGCATTTTTTTTTTGCATTCCAGGCACTGGCAGGTCTGATTTGAAAGATCATGGAATTGTCTAAAGCCTTGCACAAGCACGCCAATTAGATGCTCCGAGCTCCATGCGCAGAAGGTCAAGTGTGTGGTGCGCTGTCTCACCAGCGCTCAGCCACACGTTCCCCGCATCAGTTGGTTCCTCTGATGGGGTGTCTTCTGAAGAGGGCTTCACAACAGCATCCACCACTTTGATTAAGAGGTGCACAAGGACTTGCCTTACAACTGGGAGCAGACGGGAGAAATAAAAGTTGGTTGGGGTTTTTTTTGTTGGTTTAAACAGGCAGGCCAGACATGTAACAGCCTCACAACTTCAAGACATTTTGATCCATCCAGCCCCCTCTCTGCAGAGTTCTGGCAGGAGACAGGCACAAGCACCAATTAAACAAAGACAAGTTATGCTTTTTCTGTCAAGCAAAAAAGAAGAAGGTGGGGGGGAGAAAAGGGGGGTTGTGGGGGTGTAGAAGGCATCCAGCCCTAGAGTAGTTCTGCTTTCAAAACAAGCTGTCAAGGCAGCCCCTTTTCCTCCTGTCTCCCATGGAAGAAGACGAGAGAGCACCCACACGCCTGCCACAGACACATGGCATCCATCATCAGACCACACCATCAGTTACCTGGCACATCAGACCCAGCTGTGCCTTCACTTTCCTTCAAGCATCTATCAATGCCTGTGACAGGGAGCCAGAGTCACAGATTTCTAGTGAAGATGGGCTGAGCATGAGCTCCACCACCTCCACTCACTAGAATCTCCATTCTTGGGCCATTAGGCTAGTGAAAAACTAAACTCAAGAGCAGCAAGAGTTCAATACCCTAGATTGTCTGGACACATCAGCAGCTCACTTTCTACATGGCAGAGACATGCGTACAAGCATGTCACAAGCACACAAACACTGTCTCTTCTGCCATAGACTTTACTGGATTTGAAGTCTGCCTTCACAGCCAGCAGCTTTCTTGGCTCACGGCTGATCTCAGAATAACAAACTGAGAGCTTCCCCCAAATGCATGTACTCCACATTGCACCAACCCCAGCTTTTAATAGCTTATTTGCTCCCTTAGCAAAGTACCCTTTACAGACCTCACTACTGCTAATCAGGGCATCAGCTTCACTCTCACTTCCTTCCTGGGGTCTCTGACAGCAGCTGCTAACTGCAGCAGTCATCCCCAGGAGCTAGCACAGGTTCTCATTTCAACAGGGTGGAACTTGTGCTAGGCTGACTGAAGCCAAGGAAGGATCCCCTCTGCCACATTAGCAGGCAGCAATGCATAGCCTGGTTTTCTGGGCTGGATCCATCCCACAATTAGCAAAGATGAGGAGGAGAGAGCATCTCTGTCTGGGTCAGGTCTGTTTGGGCTGGGCAGCACATACTCCCAGCTAACTAGTGAGTGTCCTGCTCATTAGCATGGGGTCACTCAGCTGCAGCAGGGTACAAGCACCACTTGGCTATTACAACACCACTCACGTCCGCTGCTGTGCCAGTGTTGAATTTCCTTTAAGAGCTCTTAGTTTGAATTTAACAGAGAATAATAAAATAAATTTTAAAATCTCACAAAGAATTGCAGGATGTCAGTAAAAATATCACAGGAAAAAAAGAAAGTGAATCTTTGAGCCTCTTGACCTTGACAATGCCCTTATAATTACAAGACTATTTATTTTCTGTTAAATCCCAGCTATTGCACAGACAGTGTCAAGTTGTTTTTTTCTGAGCAGGTGATTATCCTGCCCAACTAATCTAATGAAAATTATCAGGAGGCTACTGACCTCCTGCTACACACACTAAATAATGCACAAAGCTTCAGGATCAGACAGGCAAATCATAACCCTGCCTTATCTTAATCACCTTCTATACAGCTCCAGGCTTGTTTCACTTGCTTTGGGGTGTGTTAGCCAAATGCTATCTCAGTGGAAACCACAGCAGAGCCAGCCCTGAGGACTGCACAGAAAAAAAGTTAGCTCCATAAGATTTATTTTTGTAGAAGCCAAGAGCTGCAGCACTAGATATATTTAGTCTTTAAACTGCTGCCTGACTCGAGCTTGTAGCATGAGGTTGTGGACCCCTAGCACTGGGCTTTGGGAAAAGCAACATTATGCTACTACTTTGATGAAGGGTACAAGGAAGGCAAGGTTTAAAAAAAGGGTGCACAGAGATGCTCATTTGTCCAGATAGGAAAAGCCACCCTTTCCACTCCATCCTCTTGGAAACTCTAATTTCTGCCTCCTGCAAACAGGGCTGTCCATCCTCTTTGGAGATGCCACAGCACAGCCAACTACATCAGAACTAGGGCAAAGTATGAGGATCCAACACTGGGAATGCTCTGTCTCCAGCTCAGGGTATACTGTGGGGTCCAGATGATGCAGCAGCCCTGAAACCATTTACTGCAATCCCTATCTCCTTCAAGGGAGACAGACAAAAGCAGCAGCTGGAAGATATGAAAACTACAACTATCAATTAAGGAGGCAAGACCTAAACAAGGAGCCACAACAGAAATTAACACATACTTCTCATACAGCCTCAGCTTGAGCAACACTCAAAGCTAGAGGAATACACTGCTTAGGGGTGACTTCAAGCCTGAAATAAGCTCACACTTGTGAAGCTATAGAGAACTGTGGAAAAACACTGATAAAGGCCAAGCTGACTAGTTTTTATGTGTCCACCCCATCCCCCCACCCCCGCAAAATGAAACCACAGCTTACTCAGCCTGACCTCACCCCTACACACCCATTGTCTCTTGGTCCTTCAGACCCCTAGTACCAGAGCTCCCAGCTCACCTCTGATCACCACTGCAGCCAGGAGCTTCACCCCACAGCCCTTGCAGACTGCTGCCAGCCTCAGTAGCTAGCTCATGCCCTTGCAGCTCCTCCTTTCCCGCAAGGCTTTCCCCACTCCTGAAACACCTGATTTATCCTCCCACCTTGGCTATCGTGGGATTTGAGTCACTTTTCTCTAGCTAGTGAGTTGCTAAACAAGCCAGAGGTGGGCAGGATTTCTCATCTTTTAAATAGCCAATTCCTCTCCTCTTACAACCTTCTAGTATAAGAGGGGTAAACAGACCCCTCTAAAATTAGCAGAAACAATAGATCAAGGTGAGTTTAGGCTAACAGAAGAGTGAGCAAGAGAAATCATAGGAAGGGAGGCAGGAAATAGCACAAGTTTCAGCTTTGGTAAAATACCAGCTAACACATGCAAGGAAAATGATCCATAGCAGAGATATTCAAAGGGAAGCAGAAATCTGGGAAAAATTAATGTCCACAGCAGCAATTGTGGGGGGACAGTGAGCAGGCAGAGCTTTGAAACTGAGCACTACCAAGGCAGAGGCCCTACCTAGGGCAGATCTCACCTCTTCAGAAGGCAGGACTTGCTGCCCCACAAGGGCCAAAGGGAATCTTTGAGAGATGAGACTCAGCCCCAGAGACCATGGTGAGACCAGTCACACCATCTGGGCACAGTATGGCTAAAAGTGTTAAATGGACAGGGCTCAGCAAAAGAGGAGGTCCTTTTGTTTTTCTCCCCTTCTTTCAATTTTAGAAAGCTTTCTGTTGCTGAGGCATCCAAGCTACTTCTGGAAGAAATTAGAATGATAATTAAATTCCTCCATCTCTGAGCCTGGGTGACAGGAGCAACCTCAGGCTCCTGGTCATTGAAGCCAACACTGTGATTGTTTGTGTCACTGCCTCGTTCCATCCACATGTGCTGATTCTGCCCTCAAAAACCAAGATGCAGATGAGTTTGTAATTCTGCTGGCAAGCAGCTGCTTGGTGTCCTCCACTGGCACAGTGGGAGTGCTGGGTCTTGCAAAAGGGCCATCAGCTGGGTTAAAATGGCATCACCCTACTGAGTTACATGGTATCCTCTAAACTGTCATCCCTCTTGGAAAATGCTGCTCATGGATAGCTGAGACAGCTACTAGCAAACACCATGAATGGTGTGGTGGCTGTAAGAAATTTCAAAGTAGGAGATTAGAATGTGGCAAAAGCCAATAAATTACAGCTGTCTCAGCACTTTTAGCATCAGTCCTGGTGAGAGAGGAGGCTTGAACAAGAGGAAGGGTTTAGTTTAAAAAACACACACCACACAGCCCTCAAAAATTCTCTAAGGACTAAAGCTGGAGCTGGCTGCTGGGACCAAGGGATGATGGCTCCAGCACCTACAAGCTGTCTCTGTGCACAAGCTGCTCCAGTGCTGAGGTGACACCATTCCCTTCCCATGCCAGGAAACAGGCACTGAGCCCAGCAACCTCTCCTCCCAGTTCACATGGTGGCAGAAGATTTTGACTGCCTGGGAGGAATTACTACACACCAGAGCCTGCAAATTCATGTTCTGGGGAGGTTTCTCCTCTCCCCAAGATGACTTCCAGCTGGAAACATGTGTCAGTGCTTGTCCCCAAAGCAGACAGCAGCAATAGAGGCATCCTCTGGTGCTGTTCCATGCCAGCAGACCATGGCAAAGCATTTGAGTGACAGCCTCTGGGGACAAGAGAGCAATTTACTCACCACACATGGACAAGTGCTCGCCGCCTTTGCTGGAATCCAGCAGGCAAGCCACTTATTAGTGTCACTCGTCCTGGCTGTCTCAAGGCAAACACTCAGCTGGCTGGGACTCCACTGAGAACCAACCAGCTCATCACACACATGCTCACCACTAAGACCTAGGTCAGATACAGGCTTGAGAAGGGCAGAAGGATTGCCCTAGTCCCTGCCATACCCTCTCCATCCCAGCACTTCTTTTCCAGTGAAGCCCTTCCTCTGCCTGCTGCTTTTAACGTCTACTGCCAGCTGATTCCAGCACGGCCTGGGCAACAGAGAAGAATGAAGCTAAAATCTGTTTCTCTTCACACACCCACCAGAAAAGCTGTGGCTCCAGCTCCCACCCATTACTACCAGTGACAGCAGAGGCAGGAGGAACCCAGCTGGACTCCTACAAGGCAGGAATGGAGCAGGGTGAGTTGTTGCAGAGCCAGACTTAGAAGAAAAGCATCTTCATCTTGACAACTCATCAAATTTTATCTGGAACAGGCAAGAGAGAAAAAATGTAAAGCCTTTAAATGTCATTTCAGGGGTTTGACTGCTGGAAGAACTAGAGACAGACAGGTAAGCACACAATGCTGCGCAGAGAGCTGGCTGCCCTGCTTTGATCTACACAGCACGTTTACTAATGTGTCCCACTGGCATGAGCAGTGAGCAACTCAAGAAATCTAGTTTTCTGCCACCAGCTCTGCTCTGGGACCTCAAGGAAATCACCAGACCACTCTAGGTTTCAGTTTCCCCTCTTTGCAGGCAGTGATGTTTCCCTATAACCCCAGACGGTGGCAAGGTTAAAGGCTGAGCCAGACAGGTCAGACCATCCCAATTCCTTGTTGTGAGAGGTAAATTCAAAATCATCAACCCACTTCCTTCATCATTGACACTTCTGACCTGGACAAAGTCACATCATCTTCTTCCTCCTCTGCCAGCCCTGGGCAGAGACCAAGACCATCAGTACACAGCTGGCTCTCTGCTGTGCATAAGGCAGCCTTACTTGGGGAAGAAAACAGCGCTGTTGCCCTGACTGCAAGTGAAGATGTCCCAAAACTAGGAAGCACAAATACTGCATGCCCTTGAAATCAAGGACCCAACATGGCTGTTAGAGACTATCTCTTCATCCTTGCTTTGTGGAGGAGAGAGCTAAGGTGAATCTGAAGTTGCTGATCCAAAGCACAGAGGGCTGGGGTGCAGATGTGTTTATACAAAAAAAGTGCTGCAGAGGGAAGGAATATGGAGCACCGATGATCCCTCTCTCAGTCCTCATCCCATCTAAACAAGCCTCAAGAACTTGGTGTGCCTCAGCATTGCTGTGAGAGGGCAACATGGAACAAACTGGAGTCCAATAGGAAGGACGTGTGGATGGGAAATGGTTGGTGACAGCTTGCTGGACTTCTAAAGGGTCAATACTTTCACTGGGCATCCCCAAGTGCATGCTTGGGATGTACTGCAACACTAGCGTTTCACAGAGCTCAAAAGGCACCTTCTCCTGGCAAAGTAACTCCAACTGCAGCCAAAAAGGGGGAAGCTCCAAAATCTTCTGGTAGTCGGGACATTACAGAAATGCCCCACTGAAGGGCAATGGGCTTCTGCCAGGTGGAACAGATCATCTGTGGCACAGCCAAAAATGCTGTCCAGCTAATATGCTACCTCCCTGCATAGACTTCAGTATTAGTCTGTGCTCTGTGCCCTGTCACAGCACTTACTTTCATGCACAAAATAAAAACGAGACTTGCCAACATACCCAATATGCCTGTCAAACTAATCGTGTTAGGAGGACTGGAAACACACCAGCCACAGGAGCTGGCTCCTGCTCCAGAGCCCTTGAAGAAATCATGCATACAGGAGATGGAAAAGCCTCTTGTCATTCCCGGAACCAGGTCAATAAAAGCGCAGACAACTCCATCCAGAGAGACACTTTTTTATGAATCACAAGAAAGAGCAGCTTTCAGCTCCACCAGCTGCAAACAGGTAGGCAAGCACAAAGAGCCAGCATGGAAACGTGTCTGTGCAACACGTGTGAGGAATCAGCTGCCCCACACATGTCCAGGGTATGGGGTGAGAGGAAACGGCTCTGAACTGCAGCACGGGAGAACTGAAGAAAACTACAGCCGCTGTTTGGTGTGACTTCTCCCACACCCCAGCCACGTTCCCAAATCAAACAGCTTCCCACCAATACATCAGGCATTTAGCGTGCTGGGAAGAGAGAACAGGCTAAGCAAGGATTTCAAAGCTAGCAATCCCAGACAGCTTTGAAGGGCTTCACAGTCAGGGAGTGAGAACAACCCACCCTTTTGGGGGAAAAAATAAAAATCCAAAATGCACCGCATCCAGGTGCCTCCAGAACAAAACTATCCCCTCCCCTAACCCACAGTTACTTGTGGGTGCATCTTTGCTGTAACACTGTTATTTCTAGAGCTCTTTGCTACATAAGAAGCCTAGAGGACTGGACAGAGATTTGTTTGATCCAATCTCAGAGCAGCAGCAGTGGGTTTTTTTTTAATGCATTTATTTTTCAAGCTGTTAGTTCAGATGCACAGAGGAGGGTAAATCACACATTGGCAAAGCCTGGCTCAGGCTGCCTACCCTTTGCATCTGAGAACCACACTCTAACCACAGGAGAGGATGTGTTCTCATTATCACCAGCATTCTTTAAGCTATGGACAAAAGAACCGTGGTGCAGAGAATTTACCTATATTCCAAGCAGACACAAGGCTATTTTATTATATGTAATACTATTTAATTTCACAAGTGAATGTTTGCACCTGGGCCCAAGGAACCCAGTCCACCCTGCCTTCTCCAAGCAGCCAACAGCCCCCTCCTTTTGCATTTATCTGCTTGCAAAGCTCCAGCAAAGGTAGCTTCACACCTCTCACAGATGACCCCCATGCAGTAGCTGCTGTGCCTGCGTGGCATTTGTGCATTCATCAGCCTGTCTTGTCTATATCTGACCCGCTGGGCTTCTGCAAAGCATTTAGCCTTGGTAGTCAACCCAAAGGATGCTATTTCTGGAACAAAGAAAATGCAGATGTCAAAAAGCAGCTACCTTCTCAAGGGTCCCTATCCATCATCTATAAAATAGCGCCATGTTACCCCAAAATGCATGTGCCCATAGCATGGGAAGCCGTGATAATAATGTAGAGTAAGTGCTCAGTGGATCAGCCCTGCACGGCCATGGCAGGGTCCTGCAAATTACTAGGCCCAGTCTCATCCATGCTCCAGAGAGTGGAAAAACCACCAGAGACCACAAGAAGTAGGAAAATATCAGACTGCAACTTTGCGAACAAAATGCATTCACTGGCTTAACACCCACTTAATTAAAAGCAGGTGCACCCCTCGGTAACTGCTAGCACAGGGATGTGCCTGGTTATGTGCCTATAAAAGCAAAGCTGGACACCAGTCACTCTGCAGAGCAAGGATATTCAAAGCACTGACTAAATACACAGCTGAAACTGCCTTGCCTTGAGGATCTCCTCTTCCTATCAGAACACAAATTACAGTAGCTCCTTCCTCCCCAGGAGGTTTGAGCTGCCCACTGCTACCGCCAGAGTGAACATTGCCCTCAAGAGACACTGTAGTGCTGAGGGGCTGGATTCAAATTCTGCGCGCAATTCAGAGGGCTCTGACAGCAGAGGGGACCTCAGCCCTGCTAGAGAAAAAGATACTTTCACTCTGATCCTGGGAATGGCAACAGGCCCTGCCCTCCATGCTCATCCAACCATCCACATCCTCAGTTCCACCTGGTTTCTACCTGCCATCCTTTCATCACAGGGCAGAGTGAACTGACTCAGTAAACACCAAGCTCCATGGATGAAAAGCAGTGAGTAAAAGTATCCTAGGAGCAGCCCCCAGTCCCTACTCTCAGAGGGGGAAAAACCACCTACCATCCACATTTGGGTCAGCAGAGGAACAGCTGCAAGCTGCTTTCAGCATCAAGGACAAGCTTCCCCAGGAGCCTCTCCCTGCCACCCAGCATTTCTTGTGCCACTCTCCCCACCAGTTCTCCCCTCACAGTGCATGTTGCATAGTATTTAAATGCCACCAGGTCTAAGCAAACCAGATTTCAGTCGAGCCCATGTTCCCCCTCTGTAAGGCAGTGCTAAGAAAGGGGTCATGATCCCTACACCAGCTGCTGCAAGCACAGTCATGACTACACTACAGCGTCATTTATTGCAAACCCTTACAGCCTTCCTCCTCCAGCCTCCCTCAAGCCGGAAGTGGCAGAAAGAAATCCCCCAGTGAGTAAGAGAAGAGACATTTCCCAAATAATGGGCACCAGTGTTAATTCTTCCTCTGCTGCAGTTTTCCTTTCATTCTGCAACTTTCTGAACATCATGGATGCTGGCAGCAGCCCGGGAGGGCACTGCAAGTCACCTGAAGGAGAACAGCTTCCTCCAACACCAGCATTCCAGCTGCCTCTGAGACAGAGGGCAGCAGCCCCAGCCATGCATGGACATGCTGTCCAGACAGCTCACAGCCATGCTGCCGCCAAGATCAGCTGTGCCTCAAGAGGGCTTTGATGACATCTTTAGGGTGTCATGGCTAATTAGAGCCCTAACTATACCCTCTAATTAGGTAACACCTTCAGACAAATCACCCTCTCCTGTTCAAACCACGTCATGCCTTCAGATACAATCCCTAATTGACTTAAAAGTAGACTTGGCACTTCTTCATGGACCTCCTTCCACTTCACAAGTCATTTCAAAATAAATAAACCCTTGGTCCTTAGCCCTGCCTCAGAAACCAGCTGGTGAAGCACCCTCGCATCCACACAGGCACCGACCCGCACGGTCAGGCACAAAACCTCCTTCGGAGGCACAAAGCATGCACACTGACACAGCATCATTCTTCTCCTCTGATCTCTCATTTCTAGCCATCCCAGTGCTTCTTTCAACAGTCAGCAAAACCTTTTCTAGGCAAACATGAGTATTTGTGATGCATCAGTGTCCGACTAAAAATATTGCCTGGGGGCTTGCAAGAGAAGCAGTGCTCCAGCAAAAGAGCCTGGTATCTGGTGACAGAAGGCATTAAAAACCCTAACCATTTAGAAATTAATATGCCAAAATGTTATCAAGCATCAACATTTCAATCTAGAAGCTTGATTTCTGTTTTCATTAAGTAATGAATAAACTGAAATGATCTGAATATTTTCAGTTTCCACTAGCATAAAATTTTAAGTAGATAGAAAAAAACCCCCCCATGATCGTAACTGTAAACATGCTGAACAAAAACTATCAAAATTCATAGAAGATAAATATTGAGTCTTTCCAAGCCTGCTATGAGAACAATGTCTCTTTATTTGCTTTCCACAAGGTTTGTTATAACAATAGAGACTCCAGTATACAGTGTTTTAATATACATGCAAGCATTCACAGCTGGAATAATAGATTTTAAGGACAGAAGACAGCATTACAGCTGAATGTATGCAGAAATGCATAAACATACCTTCAAAAACACATTCTTTGCACCCTTCAAGGATATATACACGGGCACATATATATGTATAATATATATTCACACACACCCCCCTCCACCATGTTTTAGATTGTTCAGAACCATTCATTAAATCGGACTCTTTTAAAAAGTTTCTGCTGCTTTGGGAAAACATGACCCCGAGGAGACACCACCCAAGAACTTAACATCCAGCAGAAAATGAAACTGTAACACATTGCATCTTGAAAACCAGCCCTGAATCTAATTTAATCCCTGCTCTGGACAATGCCACCGGAGTGGTATTAAAACCGTGCTAGGTGTTCTCGTGGATTTTCCAAACTCCCTGGAGACTCCCTGGCACTCTTGCCGCACCCATCTCCTCCTCGCCTCGGAGATGTTTCTGACTGAGCTGCTCATCACTGCTCCTGCTGCTCCCACGGACGGCGACACACGGAGACGGTGGAGCAGCATCCTGGAAGCCGCGTCCTGCCCCTGCTGCAGTACAAGCTACCCGGTGTAGCCCTTGCGGTTTAATATTCAGCTTCCTGCAAAATGTTCAGGGGGCCGATGTACTAGTTTGAAGGGTCAAGAGCGGCTTTGCATCCCCTTTCCCCATCTCTGACAAAGGGATTCCAGCAGATCTCGTGCCCCCTAGTGTCATCCTGGCGAAGGGACCGGCACTGGCACTGGGCACCGGGTACCACCTGGCCCAGGCAATTCCTTTACTTACTCCACTGCAAAGCCAGCACAATGTCCTGCTGGTACCCAAAGCATAGTTATATGCCCTTTCCAACAGTTCAGGTGAGCTTGCTGGCCCTCATGAGTACACACAGGGCAGCAGTAGCAACCCAAGTATCCCTGTGCCCAGCACAGTGCCACCTTATCACGCTCCTGAAGAGCCTCAGCAAGATCTGCCCCACCAGCAGATAGCCTGAGCGGTGTCCCTGGAGAGGGGCCAAGAGGAGGAGGCAGAGAGCATCTGCTGTGGACACTGTCCAGAATACAACAACTCCTAAAAATAGATGGCCCCTGGAAGGCTGTGCCCTTCCAGGGAATGGGAACGCTTGGTGCTAGGGGCTTGGGGTTTGGGACGACAACACTTCAAAATGCATGAATGCAAAACACCACTGCCTTCACACAAAATCCCTGTTTCTCCCCTCTGAGACCAAGTGTGGCATCAAGCTCTGGCCTTTTACATGAGAAGCTATGCACTAAACCTGTCCCGAACTTGGCATCCTTGCCTGCCAGCCTGCTCTGACCAAGCAACAAGATCCAGTATTTCTTAGGAAAATGCTCGTGCTGTCTGCAACACTAATGGCTGCAACTGGGACTGGACCCCACCACACCCAGAGCACCTAAACAAGAAGCCAGGGCTGGATAGGAGCACAGAAGTGTGTGCTGAGTCTATGCCTCCGTTTTTCTACCTGTCCTAGATGCCCAGTGCAGATTGCCTTCTCTTATGTTCCTCATCCCGCCTTGTTCAACTATTAACTCTTTTGGGGGAAGGTACTCCACAGACTGGACCTGGAGCTCTGGCCCCTTCCAGCATGTGCTAGCAGCGTGCAAGCGAATCTCAGCAACTCATTGCCAAAATTTGGAGGAATTCTCCCCGGGGCACTGACCTGGGTATGCTGCTTTCTTCTGCAGCACCGAGCAGGGACTATAGCTTAGAATAATGGGGAAGTAACTCAGTTCAGTGCTCACAAAGCATCACAAGCCCCAGCGGGGTGGGAGGGGAGGAGGTGTCCTTCCCTCACACTACCATGCCTGGTATACATCATGTTTAGGGCCAGGCATACGTCACTGACACAAAATGGACAAATTGGAGTGATTTCAGAAAAATGAGCAACAAAAATGATCGGGAGGCAGAAGGGATTGATTTACAAGGGGAGATTAAAAGAGCTGCGATCAGTCTAGCTGAGCTGAGCGACTACTGACAGAAGCAGTTGGATGCTAATCTGCAAATGGGATGAAAACGTTACAGGAAGGGATAATTTAACAACTTTAAAAGTAATGGGATGAAATTAAAGGGAACTCGGGGCTGAGTAGGTAGGAAGAAAAAAAAAATCCACCAAAAAACGCAACCTAGAATAAAACTCCTTTCCTAGTTGTGCACCACTGTCTCTACCAATAAACCAAGTCCCCAAAACTCTTTTCTTCCTAGGTCAAGGACCCTGGGGAGCAACTGTGCCTCAGTGCCTAAGAAGCTGTGCACACACATATACCCCCACACTTGGAGCCCCTTCCCACCCCTGACTCACATGAAGGAAAGCAGCAGGGCCTCCACAGTAACTCAAGGGAGGACGGAGTCAGAAAGCAGTGGAGAGAAAAGGCGAAAGCTGAAGGGAGCAAAAAGAAGGTCCCCACAGAAGGATGCTTTTTCACTCCCAGGTCTTCACAGGGTTGGGGTAGGGGAAGGTGCTGAGATGGCTTCCTGCAAAGTGGCAGGAGTGAGCTCAGCTGCGAGCACTCAGATATTTACACACAAACAGCACATTACTCAGCAGCTCTCATTTGTCAGGCGTAATGGCAGAGGCAGGAATAATAAACGACAGAGCAGAGAGACAGGCTCCCCAGGCGCACACCCAACCCCAGCCGGAGCTGGAGCAGGATGCATTCCTCTGGCTTGTCAGGGAATTAATTGAAAGTGGCTGGGAACTGGGGCTTGCACCCACTAAACTCCTGCTGCTGGCTTTGAAAGTCAGATACACCTCTGAAAGCCGAGCCCCATCTGCAGTTATTTGTGTATGTATGTGCATTACAAGCTTTGTGGTTCCAAGAAGTACCAGGGCTTCTGTCTTACCAAGCCCTGGAGGTGCTGAGTACCTTCCATGGAGATGGGGTCCCTTGGCAGGATTAAGACCTCTCAGGGTGAATCAGACCAAAGACAACATATGATCATCAGATCGTGGCTTGGACTGCTCTGACAACAGGCTATGATAAAGCTATCCTAAAGGGCTGTTGCAAAGTCTGCCAGGCACGGGTCTCTCATTTTCTAAGCACAGGTCATCTCAGAGAAGTCCACCCTCCCAGCAAGCCTCAGTGAGCTCTGGTCTCAGGACCTGGTCCTAGCAAGATGCCTGGGTGGACATGAGCATCCCTTGCACATCTCTGACCATCCCGACAAAGCTCAAACTCCTCACAGAGGGGCAGGGCAGGGAGAAGGGAGTAAGAATGGCTGCTCGCACAGATCTGAACGTTTCACTGGAAGCAGCCAGTGTCCCTGCCTCACGGCCTGCACACACAGCTGGCAGGTCTGGCAGCATGGTTTGCAGATCCTGGCCCTCACAAAGATGAAACAACATGCATGCACTAAGTGTGGGCACAGTCCAAGTTAAATTAACAAACCCTAGCAGAAGTCAGCAAGCCTGAGAAAAAAGCATTCTGATAAAAGCAACTCCTGGACTATCCCACAAATTAAAACACTAAGAGATGTGAGTTAGCTTTGCAGACAATCTCTTTTCTACAACCTGCGCTCTACAGACCCTAAGCATGTGTCTAAAACATGGACTGGGGAAGAAAGGGGTTTTCAAGGAGAGTGACAAAGTGCCAATCTTTATACCAAAAAAAGTTTAGTGAATTAACAAACAACTGCCAGAGATGCCAGGGAAGCCGAAACATGCAGACCATGTCCTCAGCAAAGGCAACACAAATTAGCCCACACAGAGTCTCAATCTGGTTTTAAGATTGCAGTGGAGGAAGTCACCAAGATCTAGAAATGTCAGGGAGTTTGTGCAGCAAAGGGATCGGTGTGTATTATGCAATTCTGGAAAGAAGCCCTCATACTCACGCTTGGGATGAACTGCCTAGCCCAGAGAGAGCCGTTCCACAGAAGCGCCATGCAGACACTTTCTTATAAAATCACAGTACCCCCTCAAAAAACAAACCAACCAACCAACAACAAACACCACAAAACAAAAACCCCAAAACTAAACAAAAACCCAAAACAAAACCACCACTGCCACAGAAGAGCAAAGGGCAGGTTGTGATTTGGAGAAACGAAGAAAAACTCCGTTCTCCCGCTCAGGAAACGCACGGGCTCCGGTTTACAAAGAGCCACCCGCAGCCTCGGCTCCAGCCCTGCTCATGCAATGCAGCAGGCGGGCGGAATCATCTCTTCCCAGCCTTCAACCTGATGCCGTTCGCAGCGCCC
>JANHGL010004109.1:9216-27971 GCA_024611195.1 Ceyx melanurus | reverse complement strand
CAGGCTAAAGAGCCCCAGCTCTCTCAGCCTCTCCTCAGCAGGGAGATGCTCCACTCCCTTCAGCATCTTGGTGGCCCATCCAGACCCACTAAAGTGAATGGGAGTCATGCCCAAATATTAATGCAGGGCTCTGAGTATAAATATAAAGGTTTTTAAGAGTCTTACTAAGGACAAAAAGCAGAATATTTTATAGCATAAAAAGAAGCATTAACACCTGCTTTTTAATCAAGACCTGGTGAATATATCTCAAGGAAATGTATGTTTCAAGGTGAAGTTGATGTTTCTCAAGTATACTTGGAGCATTGCAAAAAATACTCTAAATAATCCCAACAATTATATTAATTTGGTTAAAATACACTTAAAGATATCATTTAATTCTGCTGCCCAAACTTATTTTACCTTCTGCCATACCCAGCACCTAAAAAAAAAAATCTTTTAAAAATAAGCATCAGAATACAATGTAAATCCAATCTGAAAGAACAATGTTACATTCTGAAAGCAGTCAGGTGTGATGAGTGTTTTGGATGGCTAACTCATACATATAAACAACTTCCAGCAGTGGTTTATTTTATTCATGTGCCTAGAGTTTGGAAGATTGGATTCAGAATTTCCTCTGAACAAATGTCACGTAGATTAAAAATTCTAAAAGAATATATCGTAAGTTACCTTCAATCAAAATAAAGAAAACTTCTCCCTGGAGAGAAATGGTGTTCTGCTTGCTTTGGTATTCCTTTCCCCCAAAAAAATTACCCTTGAGAGGAGGCTTTGCAGCATGACACAATGACCCAGTTGATGTTGCAAGGGTGTCGGCTGCAAGGGTGTCCATAAATGACTATTCCTGCACTTGAGATCAGCTGGAATTAGGCAGCTATCCATGCACTTGGCATTTGGCTTTTACACACATACTGGTTTAGCAGAGCAATGGAGTCAACAGCCCAGGTAGCTTCAATTTTAAACAACGAGATCTTCTACTTGTGGGACACTCCCCTGGACATTTTTAATCACCAAAAAGAAAACAGAATCTTCTCACATTTTCCTCCAGTTAATATGAAATAATCTATAGCAACATACCGTAGATTGCAGGGCCATGCCTGGTCTGACAAAAGGTAATGTGTTGAGGTTTTTTTCACCTGTCTGGATATAAAAACAGAAATTTAATCAACTTCATGCCTTTAGGGTTAGATGTGCTGGGAAAGTCACACACCTTCACTGCAACACACCCAGTATAGACCTGTACTCAGCACTGGTGAGGCCTCACCTTGAGTATTGTGTCTAGTGCTGGGCACCTCAATCCAAGAGAGATCTCGAGGGGCTGGAGCCAGTGCAGAGGAGGCAACGGAGCTGGGGAAGGGTCTGGAGAATAAATCTGATGAAGAGCAATGGAAGAAGCTGGGAGTGTTTAGTGTGAGGAAGAGGAGGCTGAGGGGAGAGCTCCTCACTCTCTACAACTACCTGCAAGGACCTTGCAGAGAGGCTGGTGCTGGGCTCTGCTCACAGGTCACTAGTGACAGAACAAGAGGGGCTGGATTCAGCTGCTCCAGGGGAGGGTTAGACCGGGCATTAGGGAAACATTTTTCACAGAAAGAGTGTTCAGAGCCTGGCACAGGCTGCCCAGGGAGGGGGTTGAGTCCTCATCCCTGGGTGTGTTTAAGGGTCATTTAGATGTGGTTTTGAGGGACATGGTTTAGGGGTGAACTTTGCAGAGTAGGGCTAATGGTTGGACTTGGTGATCCCAAGGGGTTGTTCCAACCTGAACTATTCTGTGATAGTTCTCTGATGACCTGTCTGAGCTCAGCTTGACCCTCGATCTCTCAGATGGTGAGAGCAGCATTGCTGTGCTGGGAAAGCATTCAGCATAGCCTAAGTAGACAAAAAGCCATGTGAGTTCCCCAGTGAGTTTCAACTGCAATGCCTGCTGTCCAACCTCAGCTATCAGAGGCCTGAAGGTGCCTGAACCAGCTTAAGATCACTATGGAGCGACCAGAAAACCAGCCACTCAGCACCACAGAGAAGGGCACAGTAGGACTTCAGTCTGTTGTTTTCCTCACCTGTATTATTTTTGAGTGAATTACATTCTTTCCCAGACAAAAATCTGTTCAAACCATGACACTGCCAGTAGACCTGGAAAGGATTTGATAACTCCCCTTAACTAACTTAATTTTTATTGGCAGTCCTCTAGCAGTATCCTTGGACTATTCCACAGCTGCTCCTGCAAGAGAGGAAGGACTTGTGTTGCTCCTTCTAAAGATATCATTTGTGGTATCATACAGTTGTTAATTAAATACGCGAATTTACCTGTTTATTATCATTATTTAGATGGAAACCCTCTTTTTTTTTTTCAGGATAAAAGAATACGTTTCTTCTTTTTCATCTTTCTTAAAAGAATCTGTCATCATTTGGTGATTAGAACAGCAACTTGGTCCCCACTTCACAGAGAGAAGGAGTTATATTCCAGTAGATTAAAAGATAACTGTATTTTTAACCATATCTAGGACTGTCAGATAGAAATATCAACTTAAAATTTAGCTCAACTTTTTATTTAGCATTCATTCCCATAGAAAGTATCAAAACAATTTTTTTTTTTATTTTTCTAGATATTATATACATATATTATTACTATATTCAGTAGTTTTCTACCATGTTTCCAGAAGACAGCATCTATGTTTGTGATAATGCAAATGATGTGATAATACACATTAATATCCATAAAATGTGGTGTCATGGAAATCAGATAGAAACCCATGTTGTCATCAATTTCATCCTCTCACTTTCACATCTGCATCCTGATTTGTAAGTAGTTAAAGAAGATACTGTCAGGATAAGGAGGTATACAAGCTTCACTTAGATTTTTTACCCTTGGGCATATTACCAGGGAACTTGAAATTGGTAAAATTATTCATATTAATGCTTACTTCTCTATTAAACATAGTTGTTGAAGGAATAGATGGCAAAACTGGGGCAAAAGAGGAGAGGGCCTAAGATGAATAAATTCATGACTACTTAATTTATATAGCAGTTTATGAAGAGCACTGTTTTGTTTGTTCCCAAGCATTAGACTTGGAAGCAGTAGATGGAGGTAGATATTAAAAAAAAAAAAAAGCAAAAAAAAAAAAGAAGTCTCCTTTCTATTTTAAAAGTTATTTAAAACTGCCTTGTTTTGTTAATAGCACTTGATGTGATTTTCAAGGAAAAGTGTTGGAACACAGGGAATGAGACACAGCTGTCTCTGTCTTGTGTTGCTCATAATAACAGACAAGGAACTTTTCAGGCAGAGCTTGTGCTCATTGGTGACAGCAATGACTTCCCGTGAGGGGATTTGGAAAACATGATCCTTTTCATCCCAACTGGAGACATTTTGTGTGCAAATGGCTCCAGCTACTGATGTTGTTTGTATATAGACAAATTCTTGAAGGCTTGCAGATGCAAGCTCTGGCTGAGTAAACACCTTTGAGAGAAACCTCACAGACCTGCAATGTTATTCAACATCTCTCACTCTGAAGATAGCTCTGATCTCTTATGAATGCTGTCAGGAGCAGCCAGCAGCTGTTAGGTGCCGAGCAGTCATTCGGGCCAGTAATGCTACAGCACATTTCACAGAAGGAATAAGCTTTGTCAGATTATTTGTCAGAGAAGTGCCAGGACTCCACCTGCTTCCACCTGCAGGATCACCAGAGAGGCAGATGCATTACCTTGGGCTAAAGACTTGGACTGTGTTCCACAAACGTCCAGCCCCAAGGGACAAGAAGCCTGACATCACTCAAACTAATCAGAGAAAATGGATGCAGTAAAAGGCCAAATTAAGTTGCTGTGCGGTCAGAAAGATTGACTGGCTAATTTTCACTGACAACAATAATGTCTGCTCCTGCTTTTTCCATCTATAATCCTCACTTGTCTCCTTTTAATTTTCAGTGCTATTCTAGTTACACTGGGGCAGGAAGATTTAAAGGAAAATAATGCTGCCAAGTCTGATTTTGCTGCTGTTATCCTAAGATAAGATAGAATTTTATGGTGTAAGTGAAGATGTATGATTTCTTTGTTGCTCACTTCAGTACATGTGGTAAAGCTAAAGCCCATTGCGAGCACACTGACTGCATTGCTTAACCTTTATTTCATTTAGAATTGATCATATGGGAGAATATTTTTTCTATCTTTTGAAAGTATTGTCTTGTCTGTTTGGTATACCTTTAAGAATGTCACTGCTACAATATCTTCCTAGTCTTCAAGGGAATTATCAGCTTTCCCTGATACATTGCTAGGAGAGGGGACCTTATTAATGTCTATAAATATCTGAAGGGTGGGTGTCAAATGGAAGGGGCCAACCTCTTTTCTACAGTGCCCAGCAAGAGGTCAAGGAACAGTGGGTATAAACTGGAGCATAGAAGGTTCCACCTCAACATGAGGAGGAACTTCTTTACGCTGAGGGTGCCAGAGCCTGGAACAGGCTGCCCAGAAAGGTTGGGGATTCTCCTTCTCTGGAGACATTCCAAACTCACCTGGATCTGTTCCTGGGTGACTTGGTCTAGGTGTCCCTGCTCTGGCAGGGGGGTTGGACTTGATGATCTCTAGAGGTCCCTTCCATTCCCCACTATCCCATGTTTCTATGTTATTGTATACGTAGAGATAAGACTCAGGTAGTGTTGTGGTGACACAGAGGCATGCAAAACTTCTATGGTGGTGTAGCTTTGGAGGATTGCTGACATGTTTGTTTTTCACTTATTTATGCCCTAAACCAGTGAAGAAAGTTCAGACTTCATAAGTGAGAGCTTGTACCTACCAGCATCAGTGCTGCATGAGGAGCATCAGGATCTGAAGAATGTTCATGGTATTTCAATGCTTGATTAAAGTTTTAAGCACTTGCTAACAACTGCCTGCTGTCATGATTTTTGTTTTTTAACTAAATGTGATATCCACTGGCTTTTTTTTCCATATACATTACAGACAATACAGGTATCTATGTTAACATAGCAGAGAAGGCTACATCAGACCCATTCCTTAAGAGATAAATAGATGACTCTAGTAACTAGCTGGGCATTTTCTATTTAGCATATAAAGGAGTAGATCACTGATTACCTTGGAGAGTGGAGCCCTGGTTTTCTCAGCTTCAGATACACTGTCCTCAAATGCTCTTAGAGCTGTTTTAGGGGAGGACACTTACATACCCTTTTCACTTTTCTAGGCCAGCCAACACTGGTCATGTCCATGGCTTCAGGCTGAGCTCAATAATGGTAACACCAGAGAGACCTGCAAAATACAAGCTCCATATTTTGTGTGATTCCTGTGGAGACCATGCTATTCTATGATATTTTTCTTGTGTATTAAGGACTATATTGACTTTCTCTACCATTAATATTGCTATGTACTTTTGTGTCATCTCTGTAAGGGCTATGGAAATAACAACTCAGACTTGTTAAAGGAAAGCATTGATTAACCCCAGCCCTTGGAATCAAATAATCCCAGTTAGTAATCTGGAACATTAAATAAAACTACGTATTTGCAAAAGGAGCTTAACAGTTCATCTTTTCTTGTTCTCTGTGCTTCCTTCCTTCCTTTCTTCCGTCCTGTGATTTAGTTTATAGTCCCTGCAACTGATTTGAAATTTTGCAGCTGCTAAGATTACTTGGCTTCAGCTTAACAGCAAATGTCATCAGCCCAAATCTCTACTTCAACTGATTTTTCTTTCCATTTCCCATTTCTTTTTTCAAATTGATTAGTCATCGGTTTAGGGGATTATCTAAAGATACACTAACTGGTTCTCTGGGCCAGGGCTCTTCAGCCTTTTTTTGTCAGAGGAAAATCCCAAATGGAAACTAATGGGCATGTCTGAAACACATGGAGGGTGCTAGAGGGTCTGAGTGCCAAAGCCCTCTCAAAGGGGCTCTGGCAGAGCGAGGGAGGGAGGGATAAAGAAGGGACATCTGAGTCCAGAAGGGAGCTGTGCCTTAAACAGTGGGGATGAGCCAGCAGGGAGGGGTGGAAGGGGATAACTGAGCTCTTCGTGTCAGAGGATTTTTCACTATGGACTCTTGTAAGCACATTTTCATGCACACGTAGCTTCATTTTAGCTGCTGTAAATTGCTTTTTCAGTTTCATAGGCTGGCCTGAGCTGGGGGAAGTGGGGAGGAGAGCTGTTTAGCTTCACTGCTGTAGGATCATACTAACAGAGATGTTCTTTCAGTTTCTGAAGTAACATCAGGCAGCAGTAATGCTGGTATCCCTTGGCAGACACACCTTATGCTGTGAAGATACACCCTAAATGCCTGAGATGCATGGATGATGTTCTAAATGTCTGAGATGCGAACATTTCTAGGTGCAAACTCAACACACTGAAGCATGACAAAGTTTAATACCTGAAAATGGGGTTCTAAAACTATATCTGAAAGACCAGACATGAGCTTTAAAAATTTTTAATTTCTTTCTTAATAACAATACCTTTAAGCCTACACTGGCTGATGCTGAAGCTACTCTTTCCTGAGATTAAAGCTTATTATTTAAAACAAGTGGTCTAAAAAAATATTTTTAACATGTCATAAGCACCTGACTGCCTACCTATCTACTTAATCACTGGGCTCTTTGTGTTGAAAACAGAATACTTGGAATACTTCATGAGAGCAACCAGCATGATCCTTTTCATCTGTTGCCTATGAATTATCAATAGTATAGCAACTGCACTTCCCACCAATGGTATTTTCTGAAGCTTTAGAGTTCTGTAATGTCGCTGAGCTTTACATGCAAAATTAACAGGCAGCATCAACGAAGCAGAATGTATTTACCCAGCTGCTGAGAATCTTTTCTTGAGGGTAGAGCTGTGAGCTATGAAAGCCATTTCATGACAAAATACAGCTGGGAACTGCATTTTGTCTTCTATCAAAATATTTTTTTTTTCCCGTGGAAGAATAATGGAAAGCAGATCAAGATGAGGTAGTGATTGCATGCTGATCTTTTTATGCAGTGTTTCAAAGTTGAAATGTTTTATTAAAACTCTTTTTGCTAATGATGTAAGACCCATTTGCATTGCAGCAAATTGCTAAATGGATTGTGCAGTGTTTTTCTTGACAAGATTGTTGCCTCTTTTTTTCTTCTTCTGGGTTTTGTTTTTGTTTGGTTTGGTTGTTTGTTTTTTTTTTACAAACACACAGTTATTTACCTCATAATTTAAATAAAATATGCCGACTGTATTTCCAAATCATTTAGGAAACACCACGTAACTCAGGCACTGATAATGAGAAGCACATTTCACTTCACACTGTCATTTGAGCATCAGCAGTACTGACAGATTCTGATGGTTTATTGCACTACAGCACCTATTAAACCTAATGGAATTTTCTCTCATATTTTCTCAGATTCTCTCCAAAAGGGATCCTTGGAAATCACTGGAGATCTACCAAAACCAATATATTTCCTTCTAACTTCTTGTACTAATTTGTATGGCTAGCTGCTGAAAGAAGTCCCTTATAAAAGTCCTGGATTTTTTTATACCTCTTTTCCATACAATCCAGTCAGTGTTCAGCTAATTGTAATAAAGAGGAAGATCTCCAGCAATACAATATCCATTCTACATGCTTAAGAGAACTGAATTCAGTGCACTAAAAGGCTTTCACATATGCTAATCCCTGCATTTTAAGTATTTAAAGTGTTTATCCGTGGCCTAATTCTGCATTACTGGTTTTAGCAGCAGGGCTATAATGATCTGGGAAGGGGCAGAGCTTGGGCAATGCTGAGGGTTTTTCTAATTATTTACTCCTGTTATCTCAGTGAGAACATGCTCTTTGAGTATTAAGTTCCTGTCTTTTATCTGCGACTTAGTGTGTGATGAATGACTTCAGCCAGGTCTGGATTTAGTACAGAAAGGGTGTTAAATGAGCACAGAAGCTCTTGAGTCAAATGGTCTCCTTACACAATTCAGCACCTCCTTGGCTAGATATCTTGCCTTAGCTTTAATCTTGCCTGATCCAGACAAAAAAGAGATGAAATTGGAACTTCAAAGTCTTCCCTCCATGCTGTATGACTCCTGACTGCTGCCATACAAGAAGCTGGCTGACTGAACTGTCCTGTGTTGTGGCCAAATACAACATGCACAAAAAAAGAGTAATCCTGGAAAGTATTTAGGCATTTAAATCAAGAGAGTAAAACACCTGAGTCGTGATGGGGTGGCTGAGTTTTGTTCTATTGTCTTGGGTCTAAATGTATTGCTTTGAAGAAAACCTGGAGTAATCCTGTGATACCTGTAATGAGGGTCATCCCTCAAGGCTATGATGCCACCTTACTTTCCTTGAGAAATAGAATCATGGGATCTAGGATCCAACCTAGGATCATTAAGGTTGGAAAAGACCTCCAAGATCATCAAGTCCAACTGTCTATCCAACCACAAAATTATGTCCTAAAGTGCCACATCTACAAATGTTGTTGAACACCTCCAGGAACGGTGACTCTACCACCTCCCTGGGCAGTCTATTCCAGTGTCTCACCCATCTTTCAGTATACAGGTTTTTCCTACTGTCTGATCTAAACCATCCCTGGCCAAGTAGACAGAAACCAAGTTAATGAACTAAACAGAGTTAAAATTATATGTGAACCTCTGTTCTTCAAAGAGAAGAGAAAAAGTAACTGTTTTATTTTCAGGTTGATGTCTTTTTCTCCTCATAATAACTGTGCTGGTGACATTATAGAGGATTTCACATGTTCATAGTGTGGTTTTATTGTTATTGGATGATTCTTACAAACAGCAGATGATTTATAATGATTCTCATTAGCAGCAAGTAAATACTACCTGCCTTTTAAATTAGAGAAAATGAGCCATACATTAGAGTCCTGAAATTAACATTAAAATATTTCCTGTGTAATACAGAACTATGTCTCCAAACGGATGTTTTTTGATATTATTTGTTTCGTTTGGTTTTTCCCATTTCTTACAGAAATTTCTTATTGCTGGCAAACAGAAAGAGATTTAGTTTTACATCACTTTTTCCAAGTGGATGAACCCTGCAAGCTAATGGGCAAAGTGACTGCTTAAACAAATCTTGCCATTTGAATTTTCAAATAGCTTGCTAATGAACCTGGCTTGCACATAGGGAGGTGACTGGAACTTTTCTATGCTACAGGTTATTGAGTTTGCAATGTCTGTGTAGGTTTTTTTCAGTTTCAGTTACACGGAAATCTTAGTATTATCTTGTGGGGATGTTTCTATATAGAATGCTATTTGCATGGGTTTCCCTCTGCCTTTGTTTCTCTCTTTTACACACACACATGCACACACATAATTGTGTATACTCATATATTATTTGTCTGTATGATTCCTATGTATATAGATGACTGAATGCACATTATACTATGCATGTAAAATACAAGATGTAATAACAGGTCAGCTTCAGGATTTGAGACTGTAATAACTGTCTTTGTGACAGTGCTGAAATCACATACTGCATACACAGGTTTAACAGAGGTACTGTGAGAGGGTTTTTCAGTATTATATGCTCAGCTAATGCTCTCCTAATGCACACTTTTATGTGTGATGATTTAGCCAATGGCTCTGGAATCTTGTAAGGTGGACATTTCCTTTTGGAGTACATCTTCTTATCCATAGATAAGCAATTATCATTACATTTGGTATTGTTTTGTTGCAACAGAATAGTCTACACTAACAGACCCATGGTTTTTAGCTTGCAGATGTGAGAATTCAGCATTTCAAAACTTGATTTATTTGCTTGCCCAGTGCTATGTTCTATAATTAGCTTTGGCTTCCTTTCACATGGGACAAAAAACAACATGTTCCATGGGGAGTAATCCAAGTGTGTTGAACTCGGATGTAGTACTTAAGTCCCTCTTAATTTTTTTCCTATACTCTTCATTATTTTGCAACTCTCACTTAAAAATATTTGCAATGGTAGATTGCAAATATACTTCTGAAAGGTAGAGATTGTACTTAGAGATTAGGTTTCAGATACCCATAGTCTTTCTCCTTTCTTTTAATAGAGTGGGAAAAGATCCAACGATGTGCTAAAGGTTCTTGTGACATCTGCAGTCTCTAAAATTACATTGAGAATATGATGAAATGTACAGCCTCAGTATTAAGGAGGACTGGTGGAATATACACACTTCTAAGATTCACATTTTTGGCAGACATAAATGCTGTCACAGACTAAGGAGAATCGAGTTTAAATTGTGTGGATTCTGCTATCCTTATTTTATGGCAATTGCCAAGGTAAATATTCTGCCAGAATCCAGGATGAAGTCCTTGAATAATGATACTTTTGCTTTCTAGGTTAGAGATGGTAATCAGAAAGGAACTCAACTGTAAAGCCTTGGTCCTGCATGTGAAAGGGACTACTATGGAAACATACCCAGAGTCTAAGCAAATATTTTCTCCATTAACAGTGACAACAGAGTGTTTCCAGTTACAGCCAGAAAGCTGAGATCCTCTAATTATTGAGCAGTATTTTGCCATTTTTCTGAGAGTTTAACTAAAGCTTTCTTAAGAAAATGGAGTTTTGGAAGTGGTGAGCACTCAAAACAGAGGCATCTTCTAAATATTTTTCAAATAACCTGTGGTAGAGAAGGTACTGAGAGGTCCATCCTCTCTGCTATCCCATTACTGGTGATTGGCTGTGGTCCACAGAGAAACCACCTTTATGCAAGTCCTAATGGATTTAGTGTTTTAAACAGGGGCTGTGGATCAGAACTGCATCCCTGTCAGAAGACAAAGTACAGCTGATAGACAGGAACTCTACCTGCTTCAGATCACAAGGCTGCTCTTAATTGTCAGCAAAGCCCAGAAATGTGTTGTGAGCCTTTTGGCAAGTGTAGGCATCTGCTCCTACAGCACAGGGTATCAGAGTGTGTTACTGAGACCGTGTGAACCTAAAACCAGAGAAATTGTCTTTACAAACAACTCTTTTCACAGGTGCCTTGTTCTTCCAGACAGGGTTTTAGGTTTTTCAGCCAGCCCTATCCTTCCCAAAACTTTTCTCTGATGAAGATTTTGTTAGGAGGCTTTTCTTCTTGGGACTGAACTTCACAGAGAATTTAAAGAGGTAGAATTAATCAGAGACATTTGACTAGATGCTGTTGCCTTTTTAAACTCGTGACAATCTTTTAAACTTGTATTTTCTTGTGTAAATATCAAATCTCTCAACATTCTTTAACAGCTCTTCCATTAGGGAACCATATGCAAAAATACCCTTCTCAAATCTAAAAGGTAGACACTTTTCATATCTGAGTTCCTATCCAGCTGTCACACAAGGTACTGACCATGCAGAATATTCCCCGCCAGAACATCCTTCTTGAGAAATACATGCTGGGCTTGAAAGGAATAAAACACATCACTCTTTAAACAGGGAAAACAATTATCTTTCTGGGTGCAGAGTGTGAGAAATTGGGCCACTTGTTACATCCCTTTAACAATATGAGTTTTGTTTCATTACAATCTATTTATACTGACAAAACTGAATATTGGATCTTGGACTGATTTTCTCTTTTGCTCTTTACAGTGGACTCAAGTGTGGTAAGGGAAAATAACTTCAGGTTGTGATCAACTACCCTTGTAAATTCCAGTATTTCACTAGTTGCTCACTCTCCACCACTGCCCATATCATTTAGTGCAGCTGAGGTAATAAAATTGTAAGAATATAAGATTATATCAAAGGTCTATCTACTTCAACATCCTTAGTCACCAATAAAACCAAAAGAACATGGCAAATATAGTGGCATTTCCTAAGAAAGTTTTTTCAACCTATAGCTGTGTGTAGCTCAGAAAGTTTTATGAGCTTTATGAGCAAATCTGTTTTATGAAATTAAAATACTCTCACAATTCACAAATCATCAACTCTTTCAGTTAATAAAACACATATGAACTGAAAATATCAATGCAAATATAAAGTATCTGATGCCTATTATCATCTTAAAAATGTTCTACTGGAAAGATTCTTCATGTTAGATGTTTCACCAACAGTCAGAGAATCAGAGAATGCCTTGGGTTGGATGGCACAAATACATACACAAACATAAATAGATAGATAGATACCTTTTCCTTAATAAAAATATAAACTCCTTTTATCCCTTTTGGTCTTGCATTGCTAAATTTAAGATAATAACTGTCCAAACCAGGACTCAAAGTAATTTTATTTTTTTTTGAAATGTGTAACTGTTATTGAGTATTCAGAAAAATTTAGGTTGCAGATGGTTAGCAAATTACTCCTACTGGCTGCTCACTATTTGTAGCGTGTGAGTGGTCACCCAACAAGAAGGGACAAAATCTGCTCCCCAACAGAATGAATCTGTATTTTCTCTGGTACTGTAGCTAATGGTGGGAATTAGGTATCAATAGTAACTAAATATTTCCAAAATGAACATTATCCTGAAAATACATATAAAACCCCAGTGAGAGTGTAAGTTTTTCAGAAATATTTCACCAGCTGAAAGCAAATAATAGCATGTTCCCAAAGAATGTTTGCATTTACAGAGTATTTCCTGATTTTTTTAGCTGTATCACCAGCTCTTTCAGCATGCCTAATATGACCTCACAGAAAAGAATATCAACACTCCTTTCTGCATTTAGACACATGGATGAAACATATGAAACTCTTTTTAGTAAATGCATTGAATAACTGTGCTCCAGAAAGACACACAGTTTATGCCATGGCTGCAAGGGGTGTCCATGCTTTCATCTTCTCCATGGGTTTGTGGATAACATAGAATAAGTGATGGGCAAACCAACCAACACGTCAGGCAACAGTTTGTGGAGACATGAAAACATTAAAACATTGCACTCACTTGACACAACATTAAAAAGCACTGTTAATGCATTGGCAAACATACCTTCTGAAAGAACATACAAGTTCCAGTTTCTGAGACCTGTTAGTATCTCTGCCTTGTGTTTTTTGACTGGTACCTTGGCTTTCTGCTTCCTTGCTGCAAATTACACTCAGGAGGCATCGAGGATAGAAGTTGGAAAATTTTCTTGGCTGCTTTCCTTTCCTAACACTTGGCATGTAACATGATTGTGAAGTCTGATGTTGCCTTTGTACTTGAACTAAGAGGCCCCATGCTTTTTCCCAGGGCTATTATTTTCAGTCTTGTTACCACTTTATGTCTTTCTCTATTTTTTTTTTTCTCTGCTACTATTTATAATTCTCTCTTTTATGCAGAAGATGTAGGAGTAGACAAGTGTCTTTCTGGGTATCAGTGTAATATGGAAGAGAATCTGGTCTCTCCTCCAAAAGTTAAGGGTGAATCAAATTCTCAGAGAGTGAGTGTATGTGGCTGTGTGGGTTTTGTAGGGGACCAGGGCTGAAAATGGCAAGGTGACTTTTTGTCTCATAACAAAATCAGAATGCAGAAAGGACCCATGGCTGGTTGTATAAGCATTAAATGCTCTTTGCTCCCACACTCTATTTATACACTCTATGTAAAAATACCCAACAAACAAAACAAACCACATTCAAATCTCAGGTGTGCTCCTAGGTGGACAAATAACATGCAATGACATCGAACTTTTCTGAATGCTTAGCATCAAGAACATGCTTGTTAAAATCCTTGAGAGTAGGTCTTGGAACCCTGTGTGTGTACGTGACAACCCAAGGAATCACAAAATCATTTCTGCAGAGCTTGTTGAAGTCATACAGATGCACAAAATATTTAATCTCCTTGGCTACTTGCATTAATAAATAGAAGGTGTGCTTGGCTTTTAATAGTTCCACAATAAATTAAATAATGTTATTATCTGATTTGGAATAACTGCTGGACTGTGACAGGTGGCATCAGTGTACAGGTTCTTGGGTGCTCTTTTATTCTGCTTTGTTGTTGTGGTGGTGGGGTCTTTTTGTTTGTTTGTTTGGTTTTCTCTGAAAGGTTATTACATACATGGGGAAAAATCAGAGAAGTCAAGAAAATCTATTTATTTCCAATTAAAAAAAAATGAGACCACAGGTGTGTAATGGCTGGTTTCACTGCAAAAGTATCAGCTTCACAGCATTTGTACCAGCTTAAGTGAAAATGTACCAGCTGGAAAAAATTAAATCAGCATGAATCATACATCCAAAAGGTCACTGATCTAAAAATATACATCCCAAGAAAAAGACACAAATGATGTATGCAAACTGAAATTGCCAAGTAAAAATTAAAATCCTTCTAAACTTAGGACATTAATTAAGTTGAAAGTAATGTGGAAAGAGGCAGAAAGCCACCCTATGATGTCACTTTCATTATATGGAACACAGCTTAGGAGATAAAAGAAGATCATACAGAGTCCAGGAGAATATTAAGCCTCTTTATCTTGCTTTATTTAGGCAGTATTTTGGGTACAGAGAAGAGGGAGGAACTCCAACTGACTTGAGTCTTAATGTGCACTTCAGTCATCTCAGCGTATTGCTGCATAACAGGAGATAATAATGCAGGTGCTGGGGATCATACAGACTCCCCACTTGTCAGTCTAAATTCCAAAGCTAATAAATAAAACTAGGTCCCTTTTCTTAACGAAGTCCCAAGTATAAATTCCTAAAGGAAACAAAACCAAGTTCTATTGGATGCTCTACCTTCTTGTTACCTAATTTTTAACAAGAATACAAAAAATAAAGCAGAAGATTGTGTAAGGAATGAAAGTAGAGTGCAGGTACTCTTGGAGTCAGGGTCTTAGTTGTAAAGCCTAGAGTTGTTTTGATCCTAAATTTCGTCCAAACTGGTTTGTATGTGTGTGCATGTCAGAAATTTCAAAAGGATACAATTAGCCTTTCTTTTTTTCCTGTGGTAAAACCTCATTACAGCATTATGTACTGACAGAAACACCTCTGAGAAGACTGACATGCCACTCACTGGCCAAAGACAGGTTGGCATGTAGCCACTCAGGGTCTATTGTCCATTGTGACTTTGCCTAGAAAATATGGCTTGTGTTTCCTTTTATCAGAAAACAGCCTCGTGTTCTTTTGTTAGCCATCCAACAGCAGCAGAAGAGGCAGATGGGCTCACACTAAGCTCTTGTAAGTAATACAGTTCCACTAGATTTGAGTGAGTGAGATTGTTTTGCATTAATAGCTATATCAGTCCCAGAATATTTACAGAAAGATTTGATATTTTTTTTCTTCTCTCTGCCAACTGTCTTGCTTCTGCTTTAAAATCTGATATCCACACATTTTTTTTTCTCTCTCTATCCTTTCTTTGGATCTGGTAATGTCATGCTGTGGGAGCACTGCCTGTGTAAAACCACTTCTTAATTGCAAAGTTCCTAATGGGCTTAATGAGTTACTTTTCTTTCTTAGAGTGTCTGTCAGTTGGTATCCTTCTTCTTCTGATACGTTTACCAATTTCATTGTTTTGCCTATATTTCTTTTAAAGGATTTTTTTTCAAGGAGAGATAGGAGAGCACAGAGAAGGAGGAACTATTGCCACAAAAACTCTGGGCTGGTAGAGATTGAGAGGCTTTGCTTGGTTTTCTAAAGATGGAAAAATTCCAAGTTTATTTAATTTCCCCTGGCAGTCCTTTTCACTGCCTCATCTCCTTTACTGTGGGCTATCTGACACACTTGTAAAGCAGAGATTGGACCAGGTGGTGTATCACTGCATCAGCAAGAAGGAAGCCAAATAGAAGCAGAAGGCCAAGCAGTGGATGGGTGCATTAGAAAGAGGCAGGAAGGTGATGGAGCACACCAGGAACATGAATGGATGAGCAGAAGCTGGAAAGAATAGTACTTTGAGACCATCAGAGGCTCAGTTTAGCACCTGCTTCAGTGAGGTTGTGGAAGACATTTGCATAGTGGTTGAACATTGAGAAGATACATTCAGGTTAACAAAGATCAGATAATTTAAGGTAACACGAATGTTTACCCTGCCATTTAATCCATAGGAACAAAACTGTGTTTTCAAGTGAAGCCCATTATCCTAATTATGTAAAAGCATATGTGTTATTGTTGCTGTTTGTTGATGCAACTCTCATTGGCAGGATTCCTCCCTCAAGTGTTTTTCTGAACAGCATTACCCAACTGGCACATTGTGCTGTGGGCATTATCATGTAAAACAAATAGAAATATTGACTTGCTAATGGTTTACAACGTTTCCTGCAGGTTTTAAACCATGGGAGACTAGTGTCATTGTGATTGTTTTATATCTAGTTTTCACAAAAAGAAAGTAAAGAAACACTTGAAAGATCCATGTCTTCATACGCCAAATGCCTTTCTAACACAAAGCACAGCATTAAAGGATCAGTCATGATCTGCAACATAGTAAGTAATTCAATTTTGTGCCTGTATTTTAGGACTGAGGGGCTTTTTTATAGTAATGTTTATAACAATTTCTCCAACTTAGCTTTCACTGCAAAGTTTTTATCTAAAGTTCTTGCTGGTTAAACCAGTTTTCCCTCTCTGAAGTAAAATGACCTCTTGCAAGCAACGTAATTCTTCAGCCAGCAAGGCCAGGAAACTCCATCAGCTGTTTCAGTTGCACTGATAAAGGAAGGCAAAGAATAATCTGGTCCTTCTCTCCAAAACTTACATTTCTGACTACCAGAAAGCTTGCAGCCATGTTTAGATCCTCATTGCCACAAGAGAGGTCACCCATTCTGAGGTCAAGGAAGGATTCCTGGAAGCATCTAGTAATGATGAATTTATTCAGGAGAGGGAAGGGGAAAATAATGCTTCAGATAACCAGAAGGACTTCAAACAGATAGATCTGGGTTGGACAATGCTGCACAGAATCCATGGCAGGAACCCCTACTCAAGTCACGTATGGCATAACTACAAGCAGCAGTCAATGTTCATTTTCACCTATTTCTCTTTTAGTAGTAGGGGCCAGTGTTGTCTCCAGTGACCCTGGGAACCCCTTCTCTTGCCACAAACACCTATCCCGAAGGCTCTTGGGAATGGCTTAATGTTTGTAATGGCTGAAATTGTAGAACAGCCCCGAGGTAAATCTAACCCTTTTCACATTTTCACCAGGGTGGTTTTATTTTTACTCACTTGACACTTTTTCAATGAGAGAATAATCTCATTGAATAAAAAATCTCAAATCTTGTTGTACAAGAAAGTACAACACAAATCTTAGGAGAATGGTAAAAGCTGCAGGAGGTCTAGGAAGTGTATAACAGGGCTTCCATGGATAAGGCAAGTAGCTAAAAGGTCTGTGTGAAAAAAACACAGGTTGTGTCTGAAAACACTTCAGATACATCTCAGTGAGACTAAACTAAAGAAAAATCAAATGTTCAGGTTCATAAGTTCCAAAGTGTATTGCTATTTGCAGCTTATCACAATTTGGTATCTTTTCAAACCATGAAGTAGCCAATGAGTATGTCATTCCTATTTATACACACAGGCCCTAACATCCCCTCCCCTAGTCATAGCAGGCATTTACAAGTTATGAAAAACCCCAGTCCAAGCCAACTAGGCAAACAACTAGACAGAAGCAGCACGCTGTGTAGTTTTGACTGACTGTTAAAGGGATCTTTACAACCTCATTGAGCTCTTCTAATTGTGCCAGGTTATTAAAAATCAGCAGTCCTTACACTTCACTCCCCCATCCAACTAGCTTTTGCTCCACAACATTATGGAAAACAGTATGGATACAGTAGTAACAATAATCATACTCATCACAGTTAAGGCCAGCCATGAGTCACTGTCAGGATTTTTCAGTCTGTTTGCTGCATATCCAACAGCTTTGTTGACCCTGTTAAGAAGAAGGCAAAGGGTTCTCTGTTGCTAGGCAGTATAAGCCAAGGAAGCACACTGCCCTCTAAAGTCAGCCTTGGCTCTATAAATCCACAAAGGTAGGTCCCAGATTTGTGTTCATATTGGTTTTGTTGGAAAATATTTTATATTTTTTAAGGTTGTAGCATCACATACCTTCCCAACATAGGGAATGTTGTTCATGAAGCATCCAGATTAGATAAGTCTGGGTGCTACTGTAGGAGAAGTCCCACTTAGCCATGAAACAGTAAATAATGTGCAACTTATTGCTGTCTGCTTTAGTATAAAATATGAGCATCAGATTAAATTAGTTATTGTTAAAAACAAACTCATTAATGCAGTTCCAGGGTCAACTTCCTCCAATATTGTAGAACTTCTTATCACAGCTTCTTATGGACACTAAAATTTCACAGGGTTTCAAAAAGCAGCAGCACAAATTACTGGAAAAAGGAATTAATCAAAGATTATGGAATACAATGTGGAAAATTCTGACCTAGGAAGTCCTGAGGCTGGGAGAATGTTCTGGAGAAGTGCCACCACTTGCCTGGCCTCCTCCTTTCTCTCAGCACCTGTTGCTGGCCACTGACAGAGAAGTACAAGGGCAGTTAGACCATTTGTCTGAGCCACTGTAGCTGGTCCCCTGGTCCTATGCAAGAAGAGCACAATGTGGTGAGTCAAACTGGATTGTGCACCACACTTTTGCCCCTTCCAAATTTCAGGTTTCCCATGATTTCAGATCTTCCTGTTATTCCTGTTGCCACAGTCCTGGCACACCTGACTGACAGTTCTGTTCCCATCCAGAGGGACCTGGATAGGCTGGAGAGGTGGGACCAGGGGAACCTCATGAGGTTCAACAAGAGCAAGTGGGTCCTGCCTCTGGCCAGAACAATCCCCACTGTCCATCCAGGCTGGGGGAGGAGGTGACAGAGAGCAGCCCTGCAGAAAAGGACTTGGGGCTGGACACAAGCAGCCAGTGTGTGCTGGCAGCCAAGAAGGCCAATGGCAGCCTGGGCTGCAGCAGGAGCAGTGTGGCCAGCAGCTGGAGAGAGGGGATTCTGCCCCTCTGCTCTGCTCTGGGCAGACCTCCCCTGGAGC
>JANHGL010004108.1:30285-54169 GCA_024611195.1 Ceyx melanurus | reverse complement strand
ACTCCCTAATGTCAGCAAGGCACAAGGTGGCAGGAACCAAACCCTGGCACATGCCCGACCCTGCATGCCCGGACACAGCCCCCGGGAGAGCGCCGGGCGGGAACGTGAGGGGAGCGCGGAGGCCTCTGCAGCTCGCGCCGCCCCTCAGGGCCAGGGCAGGGCGGGAACTGGCGCTCGGCGGCTGAGGGACCAGATGCGGTGGCGGCACCGCCCGTAACCGCAAAAGAAACGCCCGAGCAATGCAAGCGAGCGGCAGATCCAGGCAGAGAGAGCTCCGATGGGAACGCGTTGCCGCCCGGGTGCGGGCTGGGGGGCTGTGCCCGGCGCTTACGGGACGGCAGCGGCGAGAAGAGCGGGGGGAGGTGCTCCCAGAGAGGTCGCTCTGCTTAGTGGCGGAGCTCCGGGAGGAGGTGAGGAGTTTGAGAGGGAGATAAGACAATCTGAACTGCTCCCACCTCTGGGACAGACCTAGCAGGCAGGCAGGAGGATTTTCTGTCGACGGTTAGGGCTGGTGGGGTGGCCTCCAGCTGACTGAGGGGACAGGGGCCAAGGCGACGAGGTCTCGCCCAGCCCAGCGGGTGCCTCTCCTCTGAGCCTCCTTCTCAGGGAAGTGGTCACGGCACCAACCCTGTCAGAGGCCAGGGAGCGTCTGGACGATGCTCTTAGTCATATGGTAAAGTTGTAAGTAGCCCAGTTTGAGCAATTCTACGATTCAGACCAAGGGATGGCAGTGTTTGCTTCTCGAAATCTCCCAGCTGCAGAGCCGGGAGCCGCTTGGAAATTCACTCGTATGTTGGCTGAGATCTCCCCGGCAGGGCCATGCAGTCAGTTTGTGGGACGAGGCCCCTTTTTCCATCAGTACCTAGCGAATCCTGCCTTTTACTGTCAGCCCATGGAGTGAAAGCCATCCTCACCCTCTGCCATGAATCACTTCGTTGCCCTTTCCACACCCATTTCAGCTGCCACGTTCCCAGCCCTCTCCCCACAGCTGCCCAGGGATGAAGCACATCCCACTGGGAGGGGCATTGCTGGGGGTCCCAGCTGCGATGGGGTCAGCTGCTGTTTGCAGGATGGGGTGGGGTGTCAGCTGTGGGATTCCTCCCACTGTCTGGATTCCACCTCCATGATGTTGTACCCCAGTGACACAGCACAGGTTCCCTGCTCTCAGCAGTGAGGGGGTGGCCTTCACAGGACATGGAGGGTGCTGCACAGATGCAATGTGGCACCAGTAGAGCCTCCCAAGCCCAGGTAAGGAGGCAAATGCTGCCTGCTTGGGGCTGGGAGCTGCCCTTGGCCCCAGGATTGGGGAAGGCTCTTGCTCTTCTGGCTTAAACCCCAGTTGTCAACTAAGCACCACAGAGCTCCTTGCTCACTCCCCCATACTTCTTAGTAGCCACATACCAGCTACTGTGAGGAAAATTAACTCTATCCCTGCCAAAACCAGCACAGCCCCACTCTGGGTCTTTTGTAGGTATTTGGAGTGACTCCTTCCCAGCAAGGCAGGGTCCACACTCTTCCCATGCTGCTGGTGAAAAGTTCATAGCCCAGTTTGAAAGCCAGATTTATTGTGTTTTATTTCTTCCTTAACCTCAGGTGCAGTGAGAAAAGAGTGAAGCTGAGGTGTTTAGGCAAACATGAACCAAGCTCGGTGTGGCTTCTATGAGCTGCTGACACTGATGCTGAAGAAGAACCTTCACAAGAATCTACAGATCAAATCCATAAAGAAAAGTGCTAGAAATCAAATCAGGACAACTGAGTTCTTCACACTGTAAGTTCTTCCCTGTCAGCTGGTGTTTGTCATCTGACACAGGTCCCCCTGGCTGTCCCTCGTGTCACTTCCAATGGTCCAAGTCATGGACGTGAACTGTTTTCATTGGAACTACTGATGGTTAGTTTCAAAGTAAAGCTTGACCCTTTTTCCTCCTGAAACACTCAATGCAGAGGGATCCCACACCACGGTAAGGCAGAGGAGTGGGAAGTGCTGGCAGAGGAGGGATGAGACCCTCTCAAGGAGTCAGGAGCCCGAGCCCCCTGCCCTCTACTCAAGAGGGCAGACCACACAGCCCCTCAGCCCTGGCAGCACCATCAGTGTTGGCTGGAGAGATGGGTTTTGGTTTAGCAGGTGCCACCCACCACCCTTCAAATCTCCTCCTGGGAATGGGTCAGAACACCAAGGGCAAGAGGAGCAGCTGGAGACACACAACCCACCCGGGTGCCACCAGCTTGTGCTGGTCTGTGCCCCCTCCCTGGTGACACCCAAACCCTGCCAGCGCCCGGCGAGTTTATCGGGTGTTTGCACATTCCAACCATCGTGGTATGTCAGTCATGGTCAGTGTTTGGAGAGAGATAATCCCTCTGGGAAGCAGGTGACCGTGGTGTGGTGTGGCTCAGGGACAAGGAGCCACGGTGTGTGGCTGGCAGAGACCCTGCTCCTCTGCTCACATTCCCCATGACACCCCAGGAACACGAGCCACCAACTCTTACTGAAACGTTTATTAAGATCGAACTTCAACGGATCAGAACACAATGTCTCATGAGTAGAGTATTTCTACATCGATTTGTCTTCTCTATGCATAAATGAAAAAAAAAAAAGATTACACAAAAAGAACAGAAAGTGCAGAACACAATAAAACAGTTTCCATGCAACAAATACCTTTTTTTTTAACCTTAAAACAGAAAATAAGCTCAACAGTGTAGAAATAAAAATCATACATACATTATGCCGTCTACGCACTCAAACATTCATCTGTGACATTTCTTTATCCCTTTTTCCTCATAAAACAACATTATGTGTTTAACACATGCTTATAAACATTGCTAAACTCAGCAAGAGCTATTATAGTGCCCCAACTTAATAAGTTGATAAAAAAGTAGTTGTCATATGGCCAGTTCACAAAGGAACTAAATATTCTCTCTTTTTTTTTCTTTTTTTTTTTTTTCCTTTTTTTTTCTGTTTTTTTCCCCCACTATGAGATGCCTGTATGCAGCTTTCTATTAATATGAGGCATTTAAAATAAGCTGGTCATTTGGCTACCAGAAAGGGCTTAGTGTTCATGTTACATCAGACCAAAAAAAAAGGATTTAATATTTGGAATGGCCAATTTTTTTTTTGAGGGGGTGATTTACTACAACTTGCCCATCACTGAGGATTCAATAGGTGCAGCCTAAAAAAGGTGATGCCCAATTTGGTTAAACACTCCTAGAGCTTTACTGCCAGGTTGAAAATTTAGGACAAAATGTGTCAGAGCAAGTCAAATTGAACTGTGTCCTGGGTGTGTGCTGAAGCAGGTCATGGGGGCATCAAAAACCTTTTGATTCTAGCAGATGCTCTCTGCTGGGGGAGGAAGGTTGTTCCTCCTGGGCACCCTTCATGGCTCCCTGGTGTGGGGGAAGGTGAAAAACAAGTGAGCTGCAGGGCTGCTTGGGTGGAGGAACCAAACCAAATTGGTTTTCCAGGAGGTGACCTTAATTTAAATTTCAGGAAAAACTGGAACTTCTTAATGAACAGACCCTGGCAGACTTAAGTTCCACATTATGAAAAGGCAATTGAGTCTTTTTGTTATTATCTGACACAATTTCCTCACTGTCTGGGCTGCTGGGCCTCGAAATCAAAACACCAGTTGATATCTGAGCTACTGCAGCTCAGCTCTGCCAAGGGCTTGTTCTGGATGCAACATGAGAAACAGAAAACTTTGGGTAGCTCCACTTGTTAAAAATGACCATTTTCAACACGCTTTACAAACGTTCAACTTTGTCATTTTAAGGAAGAATAACAGCTAGAGGACTCTCTGTAACCATAAAGTTTCTGCAAAGAAAAATAAAATTTGGTATTTCTTCTACACAGTCATTTAGAACATTTCTGTGCAACATTTGGTGTTCGTTACGTTATTTGGCCTATTAAAAGGAAACAAGGACAAAACAGCTGCAAAGAAAATGGACTTCTCTTTCACAATAGATACTTCAGATGCCGAAGCTGCTACATGTGCTTGGAATATCATGCAAGAGTTTACTTATTTAAATAGGATACATATTTATAGCTGAGCTCATCTCGCCTCAGACTAGGATGAGGGAAAGCTGGAAGAACTCAGCTGCAAACATTGCTGAGTACAGGCAGGATGAGCACACAACCAAGGAGATTTTGGCCCGAGCACTGTGTCTATAAATGTATCTTTCTACACACAAGTACAGAGACACACACCCACCTGAAGAAACCCCAGATCTCAGTGACTGAACTGAGTTCATCACAGGGGCTGCCACACGACCTGGCTCTGTGTCTGCACAGCTACAGGGATCGTGGGCGAGCACTGAGAACAAACACTGACCCTTGTGACAAGCCCCCCTCAACTCCCCTCCTGCCTGGACACAGAGGTCCCCAGGAGCCACTGTGACTCTCCATCTTCACTCATATAGGTGACCTCAACCCACACTGCAAGACTCTGCTGGTAGCCATGAAAATCCTGCCTTTTAGTGGTGGAGGTTGGGGGGAGGTCAAGCTCAGCAAAGAGGGCGGGTGGATGCATTGCTAGTGACAGAACTGAGGTGGTAAGGAGGTTACCTGGCAGTAACCACTGTTAGCACTGCCACTCCAAGTGCTGGGGGGATCCAGGTCAGACAGGAGAGGAATGAGAAAGGCTTGGCTGTCACTTTCATGCCTTTCAAACCTCATGCAAGGCTGTTTCCTCATGGGTTCCACATGCCAGCATCAGCACTGGCAAAAAAACTCTTAGTTTAGAGGCTAAATGAGCAGCTGCCTCCTTTCCAGCCTGTGGCACTGGGAGTTCTTCATAATCTAGAAAAAGGCTCCAAGTGAAAGGGGAAAAGGACACTGTGTGTTCCAAGGAGCACCAGCCTCCATTGGATTTACTGGCTTCCTCCTTTCTGATGACAAAACAACCCATATCTTTCCATAATTGCTTACTGCTAGTGCTAGCAAACCACCAGATTCATGTTATTAAAAGGCTATTCAGGTAATAAATCTCTACAAAACCCCTCTAACCAGCAGGAAGAGAAACATTCCTGTGAAATTATTGCTTCTGGAGTCTGAAACTGCCATCCACAAACAGCACAGGTCTGACTGGACTCTTTCAATAACCCAATGGTGCAAAATCCCTGTTATGTCTTCCTGAGTGCTTCATGTTCTCTACTCTCATGTGAAAGATTTCTAGATGTGAGGCTTACTACAGAATCTGAGCACTAACTGTCTCATGTCTGAGGTGTTACATGTCACTGGAAGGACTGCAGCAGAATGTTAATATTGATTACAGGACAGAGCAGCACCAAATGGAACCACTAAACCTTAAGCCCACTGCAGTAAAGGTCCAATGAGATGGAGCACACGGGATGAACTGGACTCTACAGTACCACCACCAAACAAAAATGGTGCTTATTGCCACCAGGAGTAAAATAAAACCCCTGCAACTCTCTCTTCCAACAACTTCTGCAACAAACACGTAAAATCTTACTACTTCACCTTTTAATTACGACCAAACCCCAAATAATTTTTGTATCAAAAGGGAAATAAATCATTGCCCACTCTATCCTGAGAAGTGCCAAATGGTTTCACATTCCCTCTGCTGGGTGTGGAGCAAGAGGAAGCTTCAACTTTTCTCCCCTCTCTGCTGCTAGGGCTTGGTCAGCTTGATGGTGCTGTGAAAGAAATCTTGGCTTCTGAAGGTGTGATGTGGAGTAACAGTGATTTGAAACCACACTGCTCTGCAAAGCACATGGGGAAAAAGGTAATTAAGGCTGGCACCAGCCAGAGGATTCAGGTTTTTAAACTATAGGAGAACCTTTCCAGAAATAGAGATTAAAATAAGGACTTGACAGTGCTTGTCCAACCAAAAGCAGAATCTTCAAGGAGCTTTAAAACTAAAATATTAAAGCCACTTCAGAAAAGTCTAACTCAGCGTGTATTTTACATGAACACCAGTTACAGGGTGAAATACAACTCATCTCTGTCATATATGAACATCACCAGAATATATTAAATGTAATTGAGATGATAAAAATCACGGCAAAAGCTCAGTTAAATTATTTCTCACAACTGATTTCTTCAGTAAGGTCTCATATTCTTCAGTAGTCTTAGTCCCCTGTCCGAACACAGTTCACAGTATGTGTTCTACATAAAAAAATATTCACCTCAAAGAAAAAAAAGACTCTCAAGACACTTGAAAAATAATTAAAAAAACCCAAAACAACCCAAAAAACAACAAATCCTGTGCGATTCCATGTACTTTAGTGCTTCACCAGCCTAAAAGGAGCACTGTCACCCTGACAGCAGAGGGCATCTGCCAGCCTTCGGCCAAGACACCCACGTTCTGCTGCCAGGGACGTGCCAGCAATGCCACCCACGACTGCCCGTCTGCTTCTGAGAAACCAAACCACACATCTCTTAGATACATCGACAATTCAAGTAATTCTTAAAATAAAAACAACCTGCTTTTCATTTCTGAAAGATCTAGTCTTCTTTTGAATGACTATTGCAGCATGGTCGACACATGCGTTTGAAAGTACTGGAGCATGAGGAAAGTTGAGGCAGCAGGAATTTACACCGAGCTGAGGTTCTGAACACAGGGATTGGCTGCAGCCTGGAGGTCCATGCAAACGTGAGTGAAGAGCATCACAAACACTTCTTAGAAGACCACAAACAGAAGTTCATTGTCTAAAGTTGCTGGATCAATGAGCTTTGGCAGCCCACTGACTGGGGTGCACCGCTAGTGATCCAAACACTGCTGTGAAATCAGATTTGCACACAACTCTTTCAAGCTCTTCACAGAAAAAAACCAAACAAAATAGTCTTTGCACTGCAGCTATGTCCTGAAATCAAGGAAGGGGGGCAAGGAGGTTGTGCTGATGACACTGGGACAGCAGCTCAGATGAGCTCCAGCCTACAATTCCTCCAAGACAGGGACTGGAACAGCAACACATGCTAGTGGATTGTATTTTAAGGCCTAAAAACTGTTTTTTTTCTGACAGATTGTTTTACACCCAGACTATGCCCTAAAGTGACAGAGGTAGGCCTTCGGTTCACCTTGTTCTACTGACACTGAGCCTTCACCTCCCTGCTGCACTCCCAGCCAGGAGGTTAAAGCATCATAAAAAGTGCAATTAATCAACAGCTTCCTTTCACCATGAGAGAGAATCCACACACCCCCCCTCCCACAAAGCTGACCCCAGAGATGCCCTTTCTCCATGGCAGCTTCATCCAGAGATACTCGGGTTGAAACTCTCAGCAAACTCCCAGCTAGAAATGGTCACGGCAGGTCCCAACGACACTCAGAGAATTCAGCACTTGTGACAAGAACCTGCCAGTGCTGGTCACCTCTCCCAGTCGCTGTTCCTTCCACCTACAGTTCCCATCAAGCAACCACTGTCTCCCTCTCCTGCCGTGCAGCAGACTGGGGGTTGGTTGTGGAACGGTCCGACCACAAGGATTGGCGGCAGTTTCTCTGAAACCACGGGAATTGCTTCTGTTTTTTCCTTGAAGCAACTGCAAAGAAACCCATTCTGTAGTGATTGCACTAACGAAAACAGGGAGTTACAGAACTGGAGCTGTCAGACCAAGAACACCATGCTTAGGAAAGAAATGGATCAAGATGGAGAAGCGTTTGGTTCAGCTGTTACACCAGTGAGATCTGAAATGTTCTGACAAAAATTAGCAGGAGACTGTAAGTCAAGATAGCTTCCATTTTCAGTTAGTTTAAAAACAGCCGAAAACTTAATTTTTCTAACTGCTAATTGTATACACTGTGAGTCTCATGCAGGTTAATAAAACTTACTCAAAATCTAAACGTATTCTTAATAAAAAAGTGTTCAGAAATGACATTTCTAAGTTGTAGAGAAAGCAATTAGCGTCAGAGCTACCTGGTCAAACCTACAGCAAGGACTACAGAATTTCATTTACACTTCTTGCACGAAACTGCCTTTTCTTCTGCAATTTTAGCTACAAGTAGTGAAGATTCTCATTTGTTTTCCTGGAAAAAAAAAAATACAACAAACCAAAAACCCAACAAACAAGTTCTTGATCCTGCACCTGCAATCCCTGGAATGTGGGTGACTGACAAGTGACGGCCTCACACGGCTGACTCGCCCTCCAGCTCCGGAGCCGCCGCTCCTTTGCGCGTGAGCTTCAGCACAGTCGGTTTCTCCGTGCTCGTGCCGTTGCCCTCGGCCGTCCCTGGAGGACCCTGTCCTTTCTGTTCTTCCTTTGGCTCTTCATTGACTTCGGGGTAAATCACCAAGAAGGTAGCTGTCAAAAACCCCAGGAAGGATCCCACAGAAGCCACCATGGGAATGACTCTGACCGTGCCAACCACATCCACCACGCCACCTAGCGCCGAGGCCACCAGGATCTGGGAGATGTAAACCTGACACGACAGGATAGCGCAGTCTATGCCGAAGCCTCGCTTGGAGTTCCCGGGGCTGTGGTGAATGTACTGGAAACAGACAACAAAAGTTGTTAGGAGGTGAAAAAAAATGGACAGAATCAAATATTTAAACACTGGTATCTTCCTCAAATTATTCAACTTGGTCAACAAGATTAGGTTTTGCCAAAAAAAATGTTCGCAGTTAGTGGAAATTCTTTTTATCCCCCTCCCAATGTCAGTGCAGAAAGATGTTAAAATAAATAATCCTCCTGCAATGTGTAATCAAATGGAACTGTGCTAAAAAGTGGGGAGTAAATCCGTCCTTCTTTCCAGCAGAATCAGTTTGCCTTGTGTCTCCCCAAACTTACAGCTGCATTTCCAGACTCACCTCAGTATCTAAGTCTCTGAAGAACCCGAGTAACACAGCACATGACAAACTACTAGGATTAACTAGGCATATAATTAATACTTCTGTAATTATTCTGTATGCACCCAAATACTTTTTCATTATTGAATATTGGGTTGGAAGTGACCTCCAAAGGTCATCTAGTCCAATATCCCTGCAGTAAGCAGGGGTATCTCTAGGTCAGGCTGCTCAGAGCCTCACCAAGCCTGGCCTTGAATGTCTCCAGGGATGGCGCCTCCACTGCCTCTCTGGGCAACCCATTCCAGTGATCCCATGATTTATACCTCAGCACAAGGTAATCATGACACCACTGAGCCAACTTGATGCTAAAACCACAGGATTTAATTAGCAGCTCTTGCTATTGACTATCAAGGATGATTTCTGTGCTTTGGCAACATCCCAACAAAGGAGGTATCTCAAATAATGGGATTTAATAAATCCATTTTGCTACTGTGCTCTTCAGAGAATTTCTGCATGCCTTGATTAAAATACTTCAAATATTCCACATACCTCTTTAATATCATGATATTGTCCCAAAAGTGCATAGGGGCAGTAGGAGATACTCATAGAGACTATTCCCATGGTGCTGATCATGATCATGGTGACATACACATTGGGGAACATAGCCATCACTGCAGTGCCCAGGGAAAATCCCAGTGTGCCCAGGATGTAGATCACTTTGATACTAAGGTCATAGTTGTCCAAGTATTTCTGCAACAGGGCTGTGGAAGTGAAGAATAAAACAGAACTACCAGTTAACTCAGTGAGGTTTTGTGGTATTGATGCAGCTCAATCTGCTGGTTGGGCCGTGGATGTTCTCTGGTACTTGGTTTGAGCAGCATAGCTCAGCTCTCCCTAGGGAGGGATTGCTCCTGCAGAAACCCAGGATCAGATGGACTCAGAGACTCCCCTAAACCATGCTACAAGTCTGAGGCAGAACAAAATGCTTTGGAGCTCATACATAGAATCATTCAGGATGGAAAAGACCCTTGAGATCATCCAGTCCAACCGTTAGCCCTACTCTACAAAGTTCACCCCTAAACCATGTCCCTCAAAACCACATCCAAACAACCCTTAAATACCCCCAGGGCTGGTGACTCAACCCCCTCCCTAGGCAGCCTGTTCCAGTGTACACACTCAGTCCAATCGTTCATTTTGCCCGTTAATTAACTTTATCAAGGGGGGCACACTCTGGGCACAGAGGAGATCCTGTTTCTAATACATTTGGCTAAACAAAGCGGTCAGATAATGGACGTTTACGGCCACACTTGGTGCCTGTAAACATGCTGCAGAATTTCAGTGGCAAAAGCTCTCAATGTCAAGGTCTCTACTCTGAGCCTGAATTGTCTGTAATGGGTTTCTCTGTTCTTAGAGAGCACAGAAAATTTCAGAAATATATATAGTTTTAATTTTAAAAACAGTCTTTGCAAAACTTCTCTTACATCTGCTTGGATCTTCTAACAAGCCCATTTTTAGTTTCCTGCTGACTAGCTAAATACCATTCAATATCCTTTGATATCATTTTGTGCTTTATGCCACGTATCCCATCTGTTCCTGCTCCCACTTCTACCTTTGGAGCAATTTGTAATATTGATTTTTAAAGAAGCCACTCCCCTTATGAGCAGGCAAAACGCTTTTCCAAAACATCCTTCACCCCAAACAGGGTGCCAGATGCTAACTGAAGCAAACCCATTTTTTTACATTGCAAATACACAGGAGGTGCTCTGGCTGAGCAGCCTCTTACCTGAACAAACGGCAGCAGTAGCAGCATAAATCACCAGTCCCCAGCATCCCATCTGCACTCCGGCGTTATAGGCGTGTAACTCGGTGGAGTTAGAGGGGGCCTGCAGCAAACACAGAGGCAAAGCTGCTTTAGTGTGCACACCTCAGCGACGAGTAACCACAAGCGAGCATTCCAGCGGCCACCATTCCCTTACCTTTGGATCTCCCTGGAAGATGACCTGCCCCATGAAATCCGTGTAGAACACGGCCTCGGCGATGATGGAAAACCAAGTCAAGAGGTGACAGACGCAGAGCCTCAGCAGCTCCTTCGGCATCTTCAGCATCGACAACCAGAGGAGCCGGACGGTGGTTTCCGTCTCCCCCTCCTCGCTCTCCGTGTCCCCGCTGGAGTTGGTGGTGCCGCTCTGGTTCCTGTGCCGGCACCTCTGGCGCTGCCTCTTCTGCATGTCGTAGATGTCGTTCATGCTGCGCGACGACTTTATCAGCACGATGGCGTTGGCGCGCCGGAAGCGGTAGCGGTGGGAGCCGATTTTGCCGTAGTAGGAGAAGGTGTAGGACGGCTGGCGGTAGAACATGTGCCGGCGCCTGCGCATGGAGTTGGAGGTGCTGGATTGCTTCATGCCCATTCTGGCGTGCCCGTTGAGGAACTCTTTCGGGAGGGAGCCGTTCACGTTCGGGATCTTCTCTTCATTTAAGTGATTATCGAGCAACATTTCCTCCTCTTTCTCATTATCCCTGAGGAAAGCAGACAGGTGGTTGAGTTTGGACTTCATGATCTCTTGGCTTGTGTTGTGGGGTGTGTTCGGATACGAAGCATCCTGGAAAATGGAGGGTTCGATGTCGTGCAGAAAAAGCAGCTCCGACTCGATTTCCAAGGTGGCATCGGGCATGTGAAGAACAGAGTCACTCTTACTTCTCACAATGTTCACCTCCAGGAATTCCATATTGAGGTCGTGCTCCGACTGAACCTCGTCGTGGAACATGGAGGCTCCATACGGCTCTTCCTCACTGATTACATTCAGTCGATTCAGAGGGGGGAGGCTACCACTGAATTTGACACTGGAAAGAGTGTCTCCTTCGTCATCAATCCTGTCCTGCTGAGGGTTATATTGCTCTTCTTCGATGCTAAAGAGGTGGAGAGCGACGGAGACAGAGAAAATAATGGCTGCGAAGAAGAAAAGGACTTGCTCTTGAGATTTAAAAATACTACCCAAGAAGGTCTGTGTCCAGTCCAGCCCTCCTAACATGTAACCGATCGCTCCTCCAAGACCTGCGAAGGAAAAAATAAATAATACAGATCTGAGTCCAAGAAAAATCAATTAATTCACAGCTTGGTCATCAGGAAGACATGACAGATGTCAGAAAACCCACTGACTAGCTGCATACCAGCTGAAAAGGCGTGGATGTTAAGGGCCATGTCTTGCTCTTCGCTGTCCACCACATCCAGCAGGTAGGCCCGAATTGGCCCTTCTGTTGCATCAGCACAAAAGTCCAGCACCACAACTCCGAGCACTGTGAGAACTATTCCGATGGGCTGCTTCTCCGGGACGTCGCCGATAGCCAGACCTGGGGGGAGGTGAAAGAGGGATCTGAGCATGGCAGTGGAAAAAAAAACTAAGAGCAAGCAAGGTTCAGCTCCTTAGGAGAAAGGTGGTCAACAGGCTTACTGGCAACGTTTCTTCACAGAGTAAAATGCCAGTTTCAACTGTGGCACAGCTTCACAGGACAAAGATGATGTTCTGACATTTGTTAAAGTAGCTCAAAAACCTTTGTGAAAATTAGATATTATTTAGTGTTTCTCACCTGTGTTTTCTTTGAAATGCTAAGGGCTGTTTTTATCAGAGAGAGGAGAGCACCCAGGCTTCGTCTCTCAGTAACTGCACTGCTGACAGTGCTCCTGACACACAGTGGTCACAGCACAGCAGGATGAAGTGAGTTTGAACTCCTTTCACCCCTCTCTTTGCTTTTCTTAAACATTTGTATTTTCTACATCACTTTCAGAAGCAAAACTTATAAAGATAAAATAACAGGAAGGTATTTTGCATTGCAAAAAACACCAGTCAGCTTCTGTTACTAGCTGGGGATGAAATGCTTTTAGTTCATGGAGTAGAAAAGCAGCATTAGTGTAGAGCTGGAGAATTTGTCATGAAAGGAACCGCTGACAAAAGCATTAATTACAGGAATCAGAGAGATTTAGAAGTGACACGTGCAAGACACTGATAAAACCATTAGTGTAACTGATGAAAATGACTGTGGAAAGAGGGGAGTTGGCTAAGCCACCAGAAATCCCAACCTCCAGTACTGTGATTCCTGCATATTCTCATTTAGGTCAACTTGACTGAATGCTGAAGTGTCAGTGCTTCAGATCTGCTGGATCTCAACAGGGAGAGAACATGAGTTGAGCAACATCTCCAACAGCTTCTCCTGGGATGTGGCTCTATTACTAGTAGGATTAGCAAAACTCTTTTAGCATGTTCTTGTGCTCCTTGTTCCCCTCCCTGTTGCCCTTACTGCCAGGGGCCAGGTTATGAAACAGGGGGATGATACAAAGACCACTTCAGTTTTTGCATCTCCTCTAGCCCTAAATTGCTATGAAGATTGCAAGTAACTGGAGACTAAGGATGGGAAAGTGTGAACATAAAAGGGAAAGTAAAAGCATGCAGGGTCCACCTAGAAGAAAATCTGGTTAAAATAAGGCATTTTCCTGTAAACTTCCAAACACCCCCTGTTGTGAGAGACTGGTCAGCAATGCCTTTTCTCTCTGAAACTGAAAAAGCTTCAATTAAAGAGACTAGTTTTGGAGGCACAATGACAAAGTACAACTGATACCATAGGATAGCAATTCAAATAATTAATATTTATTGCTTGGGTAAATTAAAAAAGCATAGGCTAAAGACCATTCATCTGAATAGTTAGTGCAGTGCAGCTTGAAGACAATTGAAAAGCATCGTATGGCATCTCTTATCTGGCTTTAAAGAGCTATGAGGCTGAGCCAAGGTAGTGTTCCACTTGTTTCCCTCAATCAGTAAAACCTTTTCACAATAGAGCTGCATCTAACACAAAAAAAAAAGGAAAAAAACCCCAAACCAAAACAACAAAAAAAAGCCAAGAGGATATTATTAGGTGTTAAGTTCCTTTCATTTGCATCAGTCCAACCATGATGTAAACATTCCCCCAAACGTACTTGCTGTCACCTCTCCTACACTCCATTTACAAAGAGATTGTAGATTAAGTTCTGTAGTAAACTATTTTCAAGGGAAACTATTTTTACCAGCTTTGATGGGGGCTCAGGAAAAATTATTTTCCCACATAGTTTTTGATAAACAAATATTAACTGTGTTCTGGACTTTTTCAATACCAGGTCTAAGAAAAGCACAAGAAAAAGTGAAAAGATAATTTTTGAAATAATGCTGGAAACAGGATGTGTTGCCAGATATGCATTAAAGGGAAAAGGGATCACAACAGGAAACATTTCCCTGTGAACAGGTTGCTACGATTTTCCCATGTCAAGGATCGACCAGAGCGGTCTCTGCGACTGCAACCATTGTATTAGTAACACCCCTGACTGCACAGCACTGAGCACAGCACCTCCACTCCCCACTCACATCTGCAACGTGAGGAGCTCACATGAAGTGTTCCAGACACTCCGAATGATTTTAACACTCAACAGAAGTTAAATCCATTTTTAGAATCATAGAATGTTTAGGGCCGGAAGGGACCCCTGAAGGTCATCTAGTGCAGCCCCCCAACCCCAGCTCCTTCAGCCTGTCCTGACAAGAGACAGGCTGAGAGACAAGGGGGTGGTTTTCTCATGACTTACCTATAACAGAACCATTCAGGAAAAGTGCAACTCCAAAGAGGACGCCGATGCAGAGCGCCAGGATGAAAGGTCGCCGGCGGCCCCAGCTCAGGGTGCAGCGGTCGCTGGCCGAACCGATCAGCGGGGTGAAGATCAAGCCCAGGATGGGGCTCAGGAACCAAGTGAGGCTGTAGTACTGTTCAGGAAGACCTAAAACAAAGAGAACAAAGGTTAGGTGATGCACACCAAATGTTTCACTGCACGTGTTCCATTCTGTAGTAGCTTTGGAGGCTGTAGATTGATCACTAACTTGCCTATAGTAAAGCCAACCCAGTTCAGCTTTCTTATCAATGGCTAAAAACCAGCTAAGGGAATCATGATGAATTAAATACCTGGGCAATAAGCAGCAATAGAAATATTTAAGCTACTGAAATACATGTTGCATCCTCTTGCTATTGTGGCCTATAAAAACAAAGGTCTTTGGGATGCCACCTGGTCATTGTATAGACATCTCCCCTTTCAGCATCCACCAGGAGCTGAACATCACAGTGGTCCTGTTCTCAGACCACCACCATAAAGAGTTGCTAAATATTTACTGGGTAGAGAGTGACAGACAGAATTTGACTGCAAAAGGAAATGTCTAATTTCTAAGCACAAAAATACTTGTAAAACCGAACAACAAACAATAAAAGGAAAAAAAACACACAATAAAACCAACAAAACAATTACTTGTTAAACTTTACAGAGAACTAAGAACTCCTTATCTCTGATATAATTTTTTTTTTAAATGTCAGAACTGAGGTGATTATTCATAGCAGCAGAAAGAAACAAATGTAATTTATTATTTAACATTTATCTACAAAAAACCCCTTGTTACACATAATTTCTTGAGAAAAAAAAACCCAACCAGTCCCTGATCAGCCCTCTCCAGCATGAGGAGCAATGGCCTGCAGATGGCAGACTGGCCCAGAAGAGACTCAGAGATCTGCTTCTCTTTTGGTTTATCAGCACAGGTCAGGTAATCACTGTGGCATCTTAGCAAAGCATTAAAACAACAACAAAAAAATCAATTTATTGCAGTACAACTGATGCCAAAAGACCAAAGAACTCCCGTGTCTTTACCCCAGGAAGGAAAATTTATTTATTGCAAAGCATGAGAACACGAGTAGCATTTGACCTTTGCTGGTGAGATCAACCTGTGCCTTGTGCTCCCTGTTCAGCACACTGAGGCATCCATCACCAAGCAGGATTATACCAATCCCTGCCCAAAATAACCCATGCTGCAAATTTGGAAGGCTAATCTGCTGGTTAAAGTGTCATCAAATCTTGACTTCTTAACAAAAACCAGATTTTCCTGAGACTGTTGCATGCTCAGTGGTGATGCAGAGAGTGCAATATAAGAAAATAAGGTGTTGGGGGTTTTTTTCTCTATAATGAATTTCATCACAAGGATTCATAATTGAGGTTGGAGGTGAAGCTCTGTGTGATGTGACACAACCTGGCTAACAAACAAGCTAGTGGTGACAACCACCTCAACCAGTACAGCTACTGTGAGAGACTTGCCTCTCCCAAACCCCTCTGAGCTGTGTTTTCAGACCCCACACGCCCAGGGGGGATGGCATCATGGTTTAGCCACCTTGGCCCTGGAGGCCAATACTCCACATGGACACTTTTGCATTGACTCCTTTTGCAGCAGGTCTTTGATCTCCAAGAAAGGGCTGGGTTTGTACAGATAGCACCTCGTTCATATCAGGGTTCAAACCATTACCCCTTGCTTAGCTTTTTCATCTTGGCTGACATGGCAGGTTTAGCTGAGAGATCATTGTGGGAGGAGGGGTGTATAAGGTTTAAAGCTCTTGTGCAAGAAGCCACACAGTTGCTAGCACCACCTGACTCCAGACCTAACCTTTATCTGCACCCCCCAGCTTCTCTTTAACACTCTCCTTAAATACTCATCCCATTTTGCCTCCCTGGAGCCACCCAGTGAGGCCAACTCCCTGCAGCCAGCCTAGAAGCTAGAGCTTGACCAGTGTCACTGGTCTTTAGTGGAGCAACCAGCATCTGAAGTCCTCTGCTGTCACAGCACTGCCAGAGGGCTGGATGGTGAGAACAGAAGTTTCTTCTCTGAGTTATGTTGTGATTTGTGAATGATGAGCTGGGCCCTCTCTGTGGAGCTCATCCATCAGGAAACACTTGAGACACTGGAAGGTTCTGCAGTAAATCACTCAGCTGCTTTAAGGAAACACAGGGGATGAAGGGCAGCCAGAGCTCTGATACCAGCATTACAACCATCAAACTATCTCCTGTGAATTAACAACCTTAAATAGATGAGAGATCAGAAAAATGGACACAATTCAGAGACTCTCTTAATATTCCTACATTCACTGAGACAACAAACTTGGTTGAACAGAGAGCAAAGACAAGGAGACAACAGCAGAGCAGACAAGCAGTGGAAGTGTCAATGCAGGGACACCAGGGGCTTGTCCCTCTGTCCTTGTGGCCACTGCTTTGTCTGCAGCCCACAATAGCACTTCTCTGTGGTGTATACAAATCTGCACAAAAGAAAAGTTCTGGAAACACTTAATCCATTCAAAATGATGACTTCTGCAGAGAATTAAAGCTTGTTTACAAATATTTTTACTTCCAGGGTAAAAAGTGCACATTGGGAAGATAGTTTTTTCTGTGTGATTTATAGCCACAGTTAACCAACTGTCATTAAATGGCCTGAGGTTATTAAAACAGAGTGATTTTGACTGCCAATAAGATTCTGATTTCAGTACTTTCAAGGTCAACTTTGCATGTCATAACTCAAAGCCCTGCATTCTGCTTTGATTTTACAGGCCAGAGAACAAAAGGAAAAAGGAGTTTTTACCCAATCTCTGATACATCCCTACATTAGAGAGTCTTATCTTTCCACATAGGAGTCAGAGGGTGAGAGACTGAAATGCTTTTATGATAAGGCTTTCTCTTCACTGATTGCAAAGGATGATCTTCCAAACATCTCAGTATTATAAAGAAAAGCCTAAATCCAAATATCTGCACTGAAAATGGCTTACTTTTCAAAATACATGAATCTTGGTTTGTGAACAGAGCTCGTGATGTAGCTTCTGTGGAGGAGTGAAAAGGACACGAAAACCCAAGAACATTTTGTTTGGAGATCCTTCTTTAGACAAAGCACTTGGATATTTTTTACCCTTCAGCAGCCAAACTATCTACCTTTAGAAAAAGAGGCCATGGTAAAAAAAAGTTCAAACAAACCAGTAGAGGAAAAATGGAATTGCTGGTGGGAGAATTCCCTCCTGAACCTGTCTACCCTCCATTGTCCTGTGAAGCCTTCCAAACATACCTTGCAGATGTTCCTCATAAAACTCCTCCTGGCAGCATCCACAGGACCTTCATCATGTCAACAGTAGTGAGAAAATTCCAGACAGACAAGAACTCCAACCCCAATACTTTTTTTTTTTCCCCCATTAAAGAGGCTGTTCTGCTTTTAGCATCTCAGATGTCTGCCTGCATACATGATGGAATACTGAGGTTGCTGTGCATCGTTTGGCAGCAGAAATTGGCAGAAGAAATAGATAAGACTAAAAATTTAAATACTTAAAGTGTGTGTACATGTATGTGTGTGTGTACATAAACACCACCATCCTCCCGAGTCTCCCAGAGGTTTGCTGCCTCACAAGACTGAGCCCCAGCAGTGAAGCTTTATGGAAATGACATCTGCAAAGGGCTCTAGGCAGTTGAGGAAGGTTCTTAACAGTTCCTTTGCCTGAATATATATATATATATATTCTGCTATACCCACAGAACTTCACCATTTTATACAGTATTTTTAAGTGGGAAGACACTTAGGAAGGCATCCAAGCCAGGAGCTGATGACCACGAGCAGAACTTGAGATCAAGGGGATATTTTGATAGCAAGAAGTCCCTTCTGATACTCCCCTCTAGTGGCAAGGACTCGGGTGGAGCAGGTATTCTGGATGGGCTGTGTGAGGGGCCTGGCCAGCAGCCTGCAGCACCCAGTCTGACTGGGGAACAGACACAGGGATGCTGGTTTTGTGGAGGTGAAGGCAGCACTGCACAGCAAGCCTGTCATCCCTAACTGCCTCAGCACAGCCTCCTCCAGCCAGATGGAAAACGGCCTCAGTGCCAAGAGCTGCTGCAGCCACCTGGCTGGAACAGGCTGGAACTAGGCTGGGACACTCTTCCTATGGCCAGGAGTATCAGGCAGCAAATGCCTTCACCAAAGGCTGCTGAGACACACACAGCCTCCACAGCCAAAGCAGCTGTGTCCCATTACCAGTGTAATGCTGCTCCTTTATTTTGTCTGTAATTTTCCAGCACTGTCCTTCCCTTGCCAGGTAGCAGCTCTAACAGGGAACCATCCGACAGCTTGGAAAGGTAACCTGGTGGCCTCTTAGGGGAGGAATAATAACTGGAGGATTATCGTGGAGCCTTTTACTGACAGCTAATCTGAGGAAACACTGAGAAAGAAAAAAAAAACATATTGGATAAACAAGGTTAGTACTTGTGCTGTGAACTGAATGTGGAGCAGGTCACAAGGCAGCCTCAGAAGTCTCATACAAATCAGTGAGAAAAAGAGCACAACACAACAACAGCTTCTGTTAGCAGCCACTGCTGCCACTGAGACCCTTGTAACATGGCATTTCCCAGCCAGCTACAAACAAACAGGACACTGGCTTCTAGTAAATAAGGGTTTGTTTTTTCCCAGACAAAAAAAAAAGTGCCCAACAATAGTGGGACCAGCAGTGCTCCCAGTTCACAGGAAATGCTCACTGTGTCACCATCAGCCCAAGGGCTGCCTGAGGTCACGAGGTACATGGAAGAAAGATTAAGTCCCATGCAGCAGTTTCTATTCAAAACCTCTTTTTGATAAGTTCTATTGGGGGAAAAATAATTCTTTATAAGCTTAACAATAAGATCTGATATGGGAATAGGATGCTAAGCTCCTATTTTCATTTGTCAGAAATCATCACCTAGAGACTTGTTTATACACTTAAAGTAAACACCATACAAATCCCTGAACCAACACAAGAAGCTGCTGTGCCCAAAGACTTTGTATTCCACAATTTCATCCCTGTGCTAAAAATACCCCACATTGATCTGTTTGAGAATGCATTGCTTACACAAGCTGCTTTGTTTAGACTGGATTTTTAAGGAGTGTATCAAGTGTAACCAAAAAGCTGTGAAAAAGTTAGAAGCCCAGTATCTGCTCTTCATCTTGTTACAGCAGGGTCAGAGAAACCACCACTAATTCAAGCATTTTAGCTCTGGAGTGTTTATCTGAGGAACAGGGATTTCAGAACGTGGCTGCAATCACTCCCTAAACTCATCCTTTACTCATCCCAGCAACAGGCAAGGGATATGTAAAAGCACAGGAATTTCTCTTGGTGCCCATCACCATGCTTGGAGCACTTTCCAAGTGTGGGAGTACAGGCTACAGGAGCAGCAGCAAAAATCTGGGCTTCAGTCTTCCCACTGGTAGAATTTACATCCTGAAATTCTTCTTGTGCCTGTCAAAGAAGAGCTCTTCTGCTTAGCCAGCACCACTCACCAGCTGTCAGGACATTCTATGCATCTTAGAGGCCAGAGCACGTGCTGCAGTCTCAGCATCCTTCTCTGGAGCACAAACTATCCCACAAATACTGTCTGTCTGTCCTCACCTCCCCCCTCCCCTTTAGCCCTGGGCAGCAGGGATGGCTGCACAACAGCTGGGGGTGCAGAGCTCTTGGCCTCACTCAGCTGGTCTGTGGCTGCTCCAGCTGATCTACAGCCAGGATAGGGCTGTCTCCTCGGGCTAAACAAGGGATCAGTCGTGGGACAAGAGAGTGGAGGGATGATGCACCATTCCTCCCTTGGGATGGGGTTATTAGAGCTCAAGGGAGTGATGATCAAGAGGAAAAGAATTCATAGGAATATTACAAGGACCAAGTTTGCATATGACACCATGCTGGGTGGCAGTGTTGATCTGCTGGGGGGTAGGGAGATGCTGCAGAGGGATCTGGCCAGGCTGGAGTGATAGTTCAAGGCCAATGGGATGAGGTTCAACAAGGTCAGTTGCTGGGTCCTGCACAGAACACAACCCCAGGCAACACTGCAGGCTTGGGGGAGTGTGGCTGGAAACTGCCTGGAGGAAAGGACCTGGCGGTGCTGGTGGACAAGGCAACAAGTCCCAGAGCAGCTTGGCTTCTATTAGTGTGGACAGGACTGGGGAAGTGACCCTCCTCCTGTACTCAGCCCTGTTGAGTGCAGGGCTCAGTTTGGGGCCCCTCATTACAAGGATACTGAGGGGCTGGAGTGTGTCCAGAGAAGGGCAACAGAGCTGATGAGGGGTCTGGAGAAGAAGTCTCACAAGGAGCAGCTGAGGGACCTTGGGAAACCTGCATCACTGTGACAGCCAAAGCTTCTGCAGCAGACTGATGCCTGTAAAATGTGCCTACAGTTCTGCTTTAGTCACTCCTGGTTAAAAGGACAAGGTTATAGATTAAATCTGGAGCTAGATTTGAGATATAGGAACAAAGAATATTAAAAGGATTCAGTTAGAGATGCTGGAAGAACACTGTTAAATCTTCAGGTTTTAAATTTCTTTCGTAGTTGGATGCAATCAAGTCACTCTTGCAGCAGAAACAACTTCCAAACATTTCAAAGCTACTACAGCTACCCCTGGCCTTGCCTACACCTAGACCAGAGCCTCCCATTTAGAACTGACACTAAACTGGTAATAATCAAGTAATGCTCTTGCTCTTCAACAGCCTCAGCATAAAAACATGAGTGTGGTGTTTCTCATACAGAACCCTGGAGGTGTTTTGAAGCTGCAGAAGAGTCAAATCCCCTTCTGGCAAAGTTATTCTGCCTTTCAGCCCAGCAACAGCTTTTGAAATTACCCATGCAACAGCTCGCCAGCAGCAACTGTCTCCAAGAGCACTTCTGAAAAATGGAATTAAGGAAATAAGTGACAGGCCTCTAAAAGGATTTCATCATCCACTTTTCCCCATTTGCTGGCTGCTCAATTCTTGCTTCTCAACCTCCTACAACTGTCCTCCCCTCCTCAGAGCTGGCAGCCGGGAGAGTCGCCAGCGTTCCATTAAAGCTCTGCTGCTCTCCTGCCATTCTGCCAGAGCTGGAGCAAAGTTTCTGTGGCTTCCCTGACGATTTCTGGTTGACAACCCAGTTTTACGGGGCTGTCAGAAAAGAGAAGCATATGTTGGGAGAAGAGAGCCAAAGGAATGTATGGAAGGGGGAGAGGGGAAGCAAAAGCCTGAGAACAGCTGAGGTCTGAGGCAGAGAGCACATGCACTGGTGGGAAGGCAGGTAAAAATGCTTTTCCTTTTAGCACGCTCACAAATGCTGTCAAGTAAAGCTTTTAAAGCTTTAATTATTTATTTTAAAGTTTCTAACCCCCCCTACTAACCTACTTCCACAGGAGTAACCTGTAGTAATTCAGGTAGAAGAGTATTTTTAGCTTACTACCCTTGAAACAACTCCGTTTTCTACTTCCTTACCCACTCCATCAAGCAAGAGACACAGGCCAACATCAGCTGCTCCTGCACAAGAGGAGGAATCTATGGCCACCCACAGGACACCAGCAGCAATACCCACGTTTAACCTGAACTGAGGAGCCGTTCGGGAGATGTAACAAAGGTGTTTACATCACACAAGAAGCTGAGAGCTCGGATTCAACTCAACACAGCCACGGGCATCCCCACCCGAGGCCGATTTCACATCGTGTCAGCAGATTCAGCCCCAGGCTGCCAACGCCGCCTCCCGTCGCCGGCCACTTCACTCGGAGCTCCGGCAGCATCTTTCCCGGGCACGTACAGGAACGCGGCGATCGCTGCGTTGTTTTGCCAGCGAACCCTTCCCGTCTCCTTGCCGGCTGCAGCTCCATCCGCGCTGCCCCACTTGCAGCCCGAGCCTTACGTAAGAGCTGCGGCACCGCTCGCTGCGCCATCGCGCTCCAGTCACCGGGACACGCGTCGCCCCCAGATATGCGGCATCCCAGTTTAGCCGAAGCTCAATAGGGCTTTTTCGTCACCGCTTCCAGTATATTGGCGAATTGCTAACCAAAGGCGCTTGGGTTCCAATGCACCTTTCAAATCCTCCGGCTCTAGAGCTGGTAGATGTGCAATAGGAAATCTTTCAGCACCAGCTCACAAGCCCGCTCTGTTAATCAACAGCAGAGCTTTTGTTGCGGCAATTAACACATTAATACCCCAGAATGACAGTCTGCTTACACAGCTGAACCAAATCCTAACCAAAAACTGCTGTTAACTCCTCTTTCCCCCTCTAAGTAGAGCCAAACTTGAGCAGTTAACTCTGAATTGTGCTGAACCCAGAGTGAACTGTCTCCCACCCCCTACAGTACCTGCTTAACAAACAACTTCTCTGTTCTTAAGGATAAGTTGTCAATTCAAGTGATACTTGGGAGCTGCTCGCAGATGGAAGGGGATAAGGCAGCAGCAGGTACAGCATGAGCCTGTTGTTGGGTCCTGTGCCACTCACAGAACTGAGCAAGGGCACCTTGCAGTGCTGCAGGGATGAGCAGCATGGCCAGGGCACCCCAAAGTTCAAGGCTTGCTCAAGGTTAGTCCCATTCTAGCAAACAGAGCCTGAGGGGATCCATTCACTGAGCAGTTCACTCCTGATGTGTCCATCCCCAGAGCCCAAGCACCAGGAGAGCAGGAAGGATCTGATGCACCCTGCCAAAGGAGTGACTGGCAGCCACCCATCCCAGCATGGCATCTGGGGGGTTTGTCCAGGAACAGAATTTGAAGCAGGAAGGCAAAGAGACTCCAAGGTAGCCAAAAATGGTTTTTTGTGTGTGAAGCAGGCAGCCAGGCAGAGCAGGGGCTGCACAACATTAGCATTTTGCAAGCAGCAAAGAAAATCTCCAGCCTCCGGCTGAGTGTATTAGAAAATTCACTGTTAGAGCAGAGTAAAAAGCAAGGAGCTTGTCTTTGCACACTGATAAACATCACCCTGCTCTTCACATAGTTTGTCTATATGCTTGGAAGCCAGATGAAAACAGTGACTTAAGGTGTTGTTTTGTCTGCAGATACCATCTGAGAAACCTTCATCTTTCTGGGAAAGACTGACCAGACAGTTTATCTTTGAATTTCAGCTGGGCTCTCATTTGCATAGTTCTTTCAAGATTCAGTAAGTGGTGCAGGCAGCTCCTCCTATAATAACCCTATATATTTTGTGGCATTAGTAAAAAAAAATAGCTAACAAACATTACAGGTATCTTATATAAACTTTAGAGCCTAAAAGCCATTTTTTTTCCAGCTAGAAATGCCCAAACTGGTTAGAGGGGAACAAGCTGAATTGATCCTTCCTATACTCCTCTGACCATTCATGCCAAGCAGCCCCACAGTGCTTTACTCCCCTTTTCAATACTCAAAGCCTCCCAAACAAACCACTATTCCCACAACAGGCTTACAAAAAGTGTATTGTTAATTGTTACTACACAGAAAATCAATCAATCAATCAATCAATCAATCAACCTTCTGGTCTTTCTAAAGCTTGTAGGAGCACAGGTTTGTTTCTGAT
>JANHGL010004108.1:7163-30185 GCA_024611195.1 Ceyx melanurus | reverse complement strand
AATCAATCAATCAATCAATCAATCAATCAACCTTCTGGTCTTTCTAAAGCTTGTAGGAGCACAGGTTTGTTTCTGATGGGAATAAACACTCTGCCTGGGATCATTTTTTGGTCACAACTGTGCTACTGGGAAGCCCCAGCAGCTTAAAGTCAGCAAAGAAAAGTAACAGAGGATTCACTTTTCAATCACTTGCTATTTGAAACGTGGTGTTAAAAGAATCAGTACACTTATTTAGGTGCAACTCATAATTCAGTGTGTACTTAAAACAGAAGAATTTGGAAACAACCCCCTGCTGAGCTCCTGAAGAGAACTGCTTTCCTCTGCACCATTGCCTTTATTGAGGTTAATTCCTCATGTGGCTGTACCAAGAGAAACAGAAATCCTATTAGTGCTTTTCCTATTTGTTCCAACAAATGAACTGCAGGTTGCAGTTTGTAGCTCTGCTTTTCCACCCAGACCACTTGCTCAAGGGAAAACTCACCAGTTCACCAGTCTCTAGATACAGGAATGCTGGTAACATCCTACAGAGGTGCAATTAACCCCCTGAAGTGGTCATCTTCTGTAGCTCTTCATGTTCCCAGCTGCCTGCCTTGTGGGCAGAGCATTCTAGAAAGCCATCCTCTGAGATGAGATGATGTGGGCTGATTAAAGTGTTGGTGTTTATGGAGCCTGCCTCCAGCTTTCCTACACACCACCTCCTGGAAATGTTATGTTTTGGCTTGAAGAGCAGCTTTACATGAAACACATTCCACACACGTACCAGAGATTTAAAAGCAGAGCTGCTTTCCCATTTCACTCTTCTAAACTCCAGCCACATAAAAATCTCAATCTTTGTATTTTGAGCTTGCAGGGTCAAAGTATAAAGTTGCACAGAAATGCTGGTAACTAGAGCAAGAACTTAACCCCCAAGTGTCAGGCAGCAACACACTTGGTGCACCCCCACCCTTAATGAGCTGTTTAAAAATGACATGACTTGCATTTCTCCATGAAAGATAATGAGATCTGGGGAGTCACTTTGTACCAAATAACTGGAGTTGATAGTCTGAAATAAAAATGTAATCACAGGAGATGAAAAAGCTTCTTAGCACAGATTCCCTTCCATACAACCCTTGCTTGCACGTGTTCTGTTTCACAATCAGTGAGGCTATGCAGAGGATAAATTTACCAATAAAATCTGAAGTTAAACAAGCAGAACACACCAGCAAAGGAGGCAGCAAACATTTCCTTTCCAAATGTGCAAATCAGAACAGAACTCTTTTTCCAAACCAGACAAGTACTTATATTGTGAGTTTTACTTCAGATTGCTCTGCTTACAACCTTTTTCTTATCATTTCAACTTAAAAAATGCACCGGGTTATATGAGCCACAGGAGGAGTCAGCAGCACAGCACCATTCAAAGGAAACCTAATTAATTTTCAAGGCTGAATTTGGCAATCCTTTCATATTTTATATTGTACCAAACCCCTCCCCTGGGGGTTACAGCTCAAAAACATTTGAAACCTTTTAAAATCAGTATTTGCCATGTCAGTGGGGTTGGAATCCAGAGTGCAGACAAATAACTTTCCCCTTCCTTTATCTCTGTAACCTCTCACACCCGCTGCCTGCTGTCCAAAACAAGAGGCCCTGGCACAACATCTGTGGCCTGTGACTCTCCTCAGAGGAGGAGAGAATGCTTAAGATTACTCTTTAATTAAAATTACAGAGAAAAAGCCACCCTCAGCTTTTTAACTGATTGCATTCTCCTACTTCCTTGTCCCATGCAGCTTCTCCATCCTTACAGTGTGTGTGTCTGGAGGCAGCCAGGAGATCACCAGGGAAGGGGTGTCCACACTGTTCACCACAGGTCACCAGTGCTGACCTCACTCTGGCCAGTTCAGGTTTAAAGCTGTTCCTTTCACACTGCCATTGTTGAACCAAAAAGGGAAAAAAAAAACCCAAACTGAACCCAATTTTCATTTCAGAGAGATGCCAATCATTTCTGTGTCCCCTGCTGTGGCCCATGTCAGGCAGCAGGTATTCCTGCAATGACTCCTCCTTGCCAGCAAATGCCTGGCTGAGGAGCACACTGCCTGACTGTCCAAATCAGGCAAGGCAAGCAGAGAATGCTGCAACTGCTCCAGCCCAGTAAACAACCATGCAGCTGGATACCCAGGGCCTCCAGTTGGCTTTAGATTCATCAAGATTCCTCGAAGTTGAGTACTAATCTTAGAACACATAATTGTAGTTTTCCCACCACCTACCTGAACTACAAAGTGTGTGAACTTGATCTCTATTCTCAAATTAAAACCCTTAATTTCTAAGTCTCCAGCTAGGTAACGCGTGTAAGAGGTGTTGAACACTTCCACACCAAGAGCTCTTCAAAGCCAGCAGGATACTGTTGGAATTTGCAGGTTATCCTGGGGGAGCTCAGTTCTGGAAGCCTGAATTATTGAAAGACCATTGTTTGCAAAGCAGTACAGCTGAGAAAAGGAGGAAATTTGTGTTTTTTAAACAGTCTGTAAATGAGAACACAAAATGATCCAGATCAGTTCTGGAGCTGTGGGTGGAAGGTGTTGCTGAAGGCTGCCTGTCACACTCAGCTCTGTTTTGACTACTTCTGGCTCCCAGCTACCTCAGTCTCAACTTGCTGAGAGTTTGCTTCATAAAAAGCTTTTTACTTGGCCACCTGGCAGTAGATGAAGTCACAATTCAGCATTCAACTGCTCAACTTCTGAAGCTCATCTGCCTTGTCTCCAAAGTCTCCCCCCAGCTGCTCGGCAAGATGTTGTGGGGTCCCAAGCAGGAGCATCTGAACAGTTCCAGGGCCTGTGTCTGCACAAAAAGCTCTGTCCCCAGCCAGGCAAGATGGCAGCTGGCACTGCCACAGAGCAGTTTAATGCAGCACTGCTCCCCACAGATGAACTCAGGCTCAAATCCTTCTGCTTACCCAGCCCCAAGAAGGTAGTGGCATCAAAATCTTCACTTTCAGAAGGGACATGGGCACAGGGAATGTCCAGGCTGAAACAGATTCATAGAGCAGCTACTTTACAGAGGAATTCAGAATAACTAGACAGCTGAGACACCCCAGGGCCAGCACAGTTAGACCACCTCATTTCCTCAACTTGAACACAAAGTGGACACTGGAAGGGAGAAAAACCTTCTTGGCTAGACACCTCCCCAGCAGTGGGAAGGTGGAGTGCACACTTCTCAAATAAGGAGTGACAGTGAAGAACTTCAATCTCTTCTCAGTTTCAAAGCACAAGTGGCATCACCTCCCAGGTCTAGCAGCATTTGCTAAGTACTTGAGTGCTCCTGCCAGCCACTACCTGCCCATCACTGCCCCCAGCTAAAAGCCTCTCTCCTTTGCTACCTACTCATCCTATTCTTCACAGAGGTTCAGCTTTCTGGTAATTCTGACTGCAGGCAAGTTCTCCTTGCTTGTCTGATGAAACCCTTTCAAATCCAATTTATTTCTGTAGAAACACAGGGCATAATATTCTGTTTACATGCTCTGCATCAAAAAATCCACCACGAGGCTCCAACTGAAGATCACCAAATGTTAAATGCAATGTATTACCGAGTTTATTTATGGAAAATAACTGCATCTGTGCTGCTTTGTACCCACTGTTACTCAAGACTTCAGAGAGGAAAATGTTCATGGAGTGACAGGAGCTATTTTATCCAAACCAATGTAAATAAAAATCTATGACCTGGTTTCCCCCTGTTTAGTCAAATGGACTTAGCATTAAATTTTATTGTCAAACGGAATCAGCAGCACAGAACTTTTCCAATAATTTCTTGCAAAATAGCCTGGAGGAAGCATATCTGAAACCTTCTCGACTGTTTGGTTAGAAGAGGATGATTAAAACAAGGTCCCAGAGGGTGCATCACAACAGAAATGCTGTTGCAACAAGCACACAGGAGACTCAGAGGAGAATAGAGCTTAAGGGGCTGCTGCTTTGACAATCCTCTTGAAACCAGCTTTATTAAAGCATTACGTGATTTGGCAACAGCCTCTTGACATTCTTTTCATTTCTAAAGTGGCCTTAATTTCTTTGCCTTGAAAAGTAAGGTTCCTGTTCATTGAGTTCTCAGCCATTCCCTTCCCATTACCTGTTTCACAATCCCTGGTCAGTGGAAAACCATGGAGTTGAGGCTTTGCCTTGCCAGTCTCCAAACCTGGGCACCCCAATCTCCCTCCTGCATCTGCAGCTCTGCTGCCAGAGGCCCAGCCAAAGAGCTGAAAGGTTGCTTTTGACAACAAAGAGCAGGCAATTGCCTGCTGGAAAATTGCCTCGGGGGCAGTTACTTCATCATAAAGAGCATGGAAGTGCTATTGTTTCATCTGTTAGCACTGGGGCAGTTACCTCCTGGTCAGACTTGAAGGTCAAAGTCAAGTTCTGAGCAGCAGCCAGCAGAGGGCTGTTGAACCCAGATATATTCATGGGTTCACCTGACATCTGCCCTCCCAGGGGGATGTCTAGACAAGCTAGACAGGACAGATTTTCTGGAGGAAAGAAGCATCTATATAAGGGAAGAGATGTCCAATTCCTTCTTAGGGAGTCAGTGGATTTGAAGGCCTCAAGCTCTTTCCAGAAATCACACAGTAAAACATCTAGCACTGCAGAAAAAACAGGATATGAAGAGCAGATGATTATGAAACAGCTTTTAAATCTCCATCCTTGTGCAAGAGCATTTTTACAAGTCTGCATTTTTACACCATGTGTTCTGTCTTGCAGTGTTGTTTGTATTGGTCCACAGCTCTCAGACCCAGCCCTGTGTCCTGGGAGTCACAGGAGATCACTCACACTCACTCAGAGGGCCCTGGGGCTGGAATTAGATGGTCTTTAAAGATTTGGAATGGGACAAAACAGCACCAGGGGAAGTTTGACACTTATTTTAGAAGCAGCTTCTTCAGCAGACCTTATTCTTCTAAAAGAATAAAAGAAGTTACCTATTGCTAAGTAATAGAAAATATTTTATTCTATGGGAGAAGACTCTTAATTCCCTTTCCTAGCAGGACTTTTCACCCAGAGCCACACACTCTGTACAATCCTAAAGCCAGTGTGAATCCTCACATTACCCCAGCTGAAAACCTGCCCTGTGTTATCAGTTGTGCCTCTGAAGTCCAGCTTTGGTGTTAAAGCAAAACAAAGCACTGGTATCAAAATAAGCTCTATAAGTAGCAGCTATTGCACAACTCTCAGATCATGGGGCATTTGCCTTGATATGAAAATATAGCACCTGCTCCTACTGCCCCCAGCATTAGAGTTGCAGTGCACCTTTCTTTTAAAGGTGCCTTAAGCATCCTTAACCAAGCCTTCCACTAAGGATTACACGTGTTCAAAGTGTGCTGCTATTGATTTGAGATCAAAAGATACTTGAAGAGAACAGTGATATGTGATATCAAAGCCTGACTGGCTTGCTTGTTGGTTAAGAAAAAAAAAAAAGTGCAGTAAAATGAGTCTTACACAACCCCTTAGTGAGAATAAAATTAGTCAATAAGTAAAAAATGATGGGTGGGGAGGTTTTATAGGGCAATTAACAAGTGCCTCAGGCACAATATTTGCAGTTTTATACATTCCACTACTTGGGATTGGAATACAAATGTTACATGATCTTAAAGACTAACTTCAAAGTTAAGAAGGCTGAAAAATATGTTTAATTAAGTGTTTATTATTCCAGGTTTTCTGGATCCACTGTAAACTCAATTCTTGTCCTTAGCTTAGCTGTGTAACAGGCCCCCCTTGGGACAGGTCAGCTCTCAAGCCATTAATTCTTCCAAAGGGAGTTCAGATCCTGCAGTTCCCTCTCATCATCAAATGCAGCTGGAACAGAGAGGAGTTTAACTGAGAGAGTAAAAGTGCAGGTTACAGCAACTCAAAACAGTTTCCCTCTGGTAAGAGAAAGCAATGGCCTGCTCAGCTTTAGGCTGGAAAAATTCTGAATTTTAGATAATTTCTGAGCTATTTCTAAATGCTTCAACTGAGAAATGACAGTCTACCTTAAAAAAAAATAAAATGACCATGCTCAGGGTTAAGCTTAAACCAACCACCCTCAATATTTAATGCTACACTAGCTAATGTTTACTACAATAGCCCATTAATTCTCACAGCAAAACAATGTCATTCCAGATAGACACTCAGATATGAAATGCACCAAAGTCAAGGCTCTTCCTGTACTGCAAGAGAAACATCCCTAAATTTAAGTGACATTATAAAGGTAGGCAGCAGATGTAAACTGCTCCTGCTTTTCCTCATGTCCCCCAGTTTATTTTTAAAAGCACTAGTGTAATATATTTAATTTATGCAGGAGAATGAGGAACAGCTCTGATGCTGACAGTCAATTCTGTGCTTATTAACTATTCATAAATCACTCAATAGCATTAGGAAGAGCCTTTGAAGCAACAGCAAAGGCTTGGCAAAGCTTTTATCATATTAAACAAATGTGAAACCATGTTTCCAGCCACCACTACTCCTTAGTCAGACAGCAAGTTTCTCCAGCTGAAAGTAGCAGCCACCAAGTCACAGAATACAGGTGGGTTTTTTTTCCATGTAACAGGCAGAGGGATCCCACTTTTCAGAGCTCAAACAGATTTACTAGTTGCATTACATTCCATTGCTTGAATTACAAGAGAAATATTAAATTACCAACATTAAAATGTTTTCAAGTGTTAACAAGTGCTGGATTGTTATTTCATTGAACAAGCTTAACAGCAAACATTTATCTCTAAATTTACAGTTATTTTCTCCTTACTTTTATTCACTGAAAATGCCTTGCAGAGTCATTTTTAACATGTATCCAAATTTCCCATGAACTCTTATGAACAGCAAGTAGAGGTTTAATCCTTAGAAGCCAAGTTTAATGATAGAAGAAAATACATTGCCATTTATAAACAATAGCTGGGATTCCAATTGCCTCTCATGGATAAGAAGCATTAAGTAGCAGATGCTTCAGAAGACAAAAGCCTCCCCCTGCTCCTATGGAGCTTAATGGCTGAAATGTGGCAGAGGGAGCACAGAAATACTCCAGAAGATCAAAATCACTCTGCTCCCCAAAATCCTGGTGAACAAGTGAAGCTGGAGTGCTGAAGGCAATGCCAGTTTATTTTCTAGTCAAGTTGCAGGCCAGCTGGGAGGAACTGCTGATGGAACAGGGCCCTAAACATGTTCATCAAGATTTCCAGAGATTAACATTTGTGGAAGTGCTAAGCAGCACAATTTCATCTAAAGTCATCCTCTGACTTTCCATTTGCATATTTTTACATCCTCCCGAGTCTTCTGAACAAGTTAGCTGCTTCATTTTGAATTCTTAAGCTGCAGATACTATGAAATAAAAACCAAATCCAAACCCTGTAATATATATTTGGCTTGTTCTTGTTGCTAAGCTCCTAAAGCCTAGTTAAACTACAATGCAATTAGAGATTTGTAGCCATGTTTCTGACAAGGTAGAAGTGGTAAAGACTAATAGAGTCACAAACCAGAGCTCCAAAGCAGACTCAGGCTCTGCCAGACCTTCCCAATCCACAGCATCCCCTGACCTGAGCAGCTCTCACTGCTGCCTTTAGTTCTGGTGGGAAGAATTCAAAACCTCAGGAAATGGAAACAGCTTGAGAATTCAAACCAGTGGTGAATTGCTGAGGGACTATCCAAAGAACCTCCTTCAGCTGCTGAAATCTTGTGGCTTACAGAACAAGGACAGGTTGTTCCATGTGCAGAGTCATTACTACACCTCTGATCCAGGACACAAACTGCTAGGAAAGTGCAATACCTGCAAGCAGCAAGTGAGAGACATCCTGGTAACTTGCCTAAGGTTTTCATGGTGGTGTCCAAGCTTCTCAGGTATTTCAGTGCCCAAAGCTCTGAGATACAGAACATAAGCACACCCTGTAAAGCTTATTTAACACATACCCAAAAGGCTCCTGGTTTTCCAATTTATTATAAGCCCAGTGAGCTGGTTGAGTCACCACACTTCCCCAGGTGCCAGTCCTCACAGCACACTTTAAATCCATTTCATCTCACTGAAACCCACTGAATGGGACTTTTAGCAAAAGAAGAATCCAAGAGACTGTTGCAGCACTTCAACCCCCTCCAGTGAGGAATAAATATAGCTCATGTTGAGGCAGACAGATGTGGAGGTTGATAAAGGTAAACAGAACCATGCAAGAGGTAATTACCAAGCAGGCTAGAGAAGTCACCCATGAATAACTTAACCCTTCACTGAATCCAACCTTGCTCCTGCTCCAGCCACAGGAACGTGAGCCAGAGCAGGGATGATTTCAATCAGCTCCCAAAGCACTAACATTTAGTCACCAGCCACCTTCATTTATCTCTGTGGCAAGGAACATCATCATCATCATCACATCCCCACAGCCCCCTGCATGGCTTTGGTGATGTGACAGCTTTTCTAGGAGTGAGTGCTCTTCCCATCCCCCAAATGCCAATGGTGTGTTGATCACTGGACTTAGGGAAGGAAGGGAAGAGATATTAATTATCTGGAGGAAACAGATTTGGTAGAAGAGCTCACAAAAGAAATGTCAACTAGCAAACTGGTCAGTAATTAAGAGAATAGTTTATTTACACTGTCTGACCTTAGTCATTGGTAAGGTAAAGTCAGCATAGCCAGCTATAAATTTTAAATATCCAAGTGCAGCACAAACAAGAAAGTGGAAAAAAAAAAGCAGCACAGGTCACAGAACTTGGAGGGGGGGGTCTTCTCCATGCAAATCAGGATGCAAGTTTTTGCATTCAGGGTAGACAGTAATTGAACAACATCACTAAATCTCAATTTATCCCAAAGAAACCTCAAAGCAAGTTGTGGACATAACCATTCCCAGATGAAGTTGTGTTTTATTTAGCAAGTCAGGTGAACCTGAAAGCTCTTGAGTAACACTTATAATCTGTTTTAATTATGCTACTAGTAGATCCAAAAAGGACATTTTGAGAGCTCTGAAAACAAAAACTGGTGGGAAAATCTGAAGGCATCATCAGCATCTCTCACAGCTGCACTGATATTGACCTCTGATTCAAAATAAACTGGCTGATAACTGCATATGAAAACATTTTTAACTGCATGAAGACTGCACAAAAGACTCTGCACACTGCAGGCTCACAGAGCAAATCTTATGCTCATTTATAATATGAAATATTAAAATCCAGATGTTTCATTTGAGGTGCTAACCTTGACATTTTTAGGCAATGCTGTAAGTTGTATTCAATAAACATTGTAGGGAGGTGGTTCAGTGCTGCTGGCCCCAGCTGAACATGGTGTAAGACATCTGGATGGATGGCCAAAGCAAACAGAATATGCATATATTTTATATATGCACACACCCCCCCTTGATTTATTACTCATGGAAACATGCTCAGTCCAGCACTTCCATTCAGTTTCATGTAGTATTTACTATGATTTTCTGGATTTGATAAAGGTCATTCCAGATGCTGTTAATATTGGAAGCATTTTCTATTCTTTATTTTTATTATTCCAAGGAAACCTAATTACAGTACTCACCATGAAATTTAACACTGCCTACTCCTATTCTAAAGCCCATTAAACCCCATTATCATCTAGACCTACTGGTATCCTAGTTTATTCACATTATAAGCTTGATAGAACAAGACCCACTCAGTAGTGGTTTGAAATAAGTGCAATATTTCACTAAAAGCTGATTTATCTGCTTGGATTCTAGATTACTGGAACCTGAAGCATAAATGGAAGAGGTTTCACTGCAATCCCTTATAATCTAATGCTGCTTCTTGTTGCTAGGACACTTACCTTTTAGTAAAGAATTTTAGACTTAAATCAAAGTTACACTTTTTACAGATGAAGGCAACATTAGCCAGGAGATGAATGCACAAGAAATCCTCCCCATTTAGACACGGTCACACAACTGACTGTGGCACAAGCAGCAACAAAAAAATCCAAAGCAAAAAAGGATTTGGTGGATATTTTCAGTTGGCAGACCCCAGCTCCCCCTTCGACAGAAAGTTTGGATTAACAAAAGCAACAACTTACCTATTTGTAACAACACAGGTGTCACCAAAGCTGTCTCCATGGCATAACAGAACTCCCTGCCAAACATGACTGCTCCATGCATCACCCAGAGGCGGATGGGTATCCGGTCTATGGAGCCTTCACTAATGGTCTCCTCCCTGCTTTCACTCTCTTTATTTGCTGCTTTCTGAAGCTGTGCCACAGGTAGATCTTGAACTTGCATAGATTCCGAGTCAGCATTCTGGGGAGCCATTTTCATCACCATAAAAAAAAATATATATATATTTGAGATATCTATTTAAATAATACTACCATAACTCCACAAACAAGTCAGGGTGTCTTCTCTTGCAGCTTCTCTTCCTCAGGCAAGTACTGCTGATATTCCTCCTGTACAAACAGGCAGCTTGCAACTTCTTGGAGAGATAGGACACGTTCAGAACAAAAAGCTATTTGGTAGGAATTTCAACATATGGCTTGCTGGTTTACTGTGAGTTAGAGTTAAAAATCCATAATTGCCATTCAGTTAATACCAGTTTCATAATTATTATTGAAGAAGTGCTGAAGTTGTCAGTCTGGATGCAGAGAGGTGGAGAGGCGACACAAAGAGGTGCTCCACTGTTAATCCCCATCGAGTGGCTGATTAATCTGCAACAGAAAGCAGGCATTTCCAAATTTCAATAGCATTTCTCAGGATATTGTGGCCCCCCCCTTAACCATATACACTATTTCCTGCTTCATGCTTTCCATTGTCCTTGCCTACTGTAGGGTCCTTTATTCCACGTTCCCTCCTACCTCTGGACTTGCCATTGAAATGCAGCCACTCCTCACATTTCAACGATGCTTAACTGGACTCCAGTTTGTGGTCTTACATGAAGCCACAGCAGCATATATCAGTGCATTTGAAATCCTCAGAACATTGGCTATAAGACTAAAATTCTGGGAAACTGAATACAAGTTCATTGCAGAAACAGCATGGGAGATTCCAGTACTATGCCAGGAAGATGATTCATCAATTACCATTTACTCACTGGCCACACAAACATCTCCATTTTCATTTTTGGAAGTTGCCAGTTTGCAGTAACCATCACACATTTTAAAATGAAGGTATCCCTCAAGCAAACATGAGCAAAACCAAGCCATTAGGAATGGAACTTTGAGGACTGATATTTAAATATTTAAACTTCTCATGCAGATACACACAGCACATGCACCCATTGTCACTACACACAAGACCAGAGCATCTGCATCTTACTCCCACATCCTAAGAGGCTTCTGAATTCCATCAAAGCAAAATGACACATCTTCCACCTTATGTTAAAATTATCTGAGCATTTTCCAACCAGGCATGACAAGCTTCTCCTGCATTCCCCCTCTTTTGTGCCACACACAAAGCCCAAGCAGATATAGACTGTACCATGGCAATCAAGATACCTTGAAGCACTTCAGAAAAAACAAGCAGCATGATGTCAAGTCAGATTCTATAATGTTTGCACTGGAAGTATTTTTTGGTCTGGCCTTTTTCTCCTCCCAGAGTTCTCTGATTGCCTCAATAACAACACTCATTTGCTTCTGAGCTACTCAACCCTTTCAAATCACATGAGAAGTTAAAATATCTTCCTGAACACATAAGCCAAGTTTGAAGTTCCATGTTTTAATCCATAAGCATTAAACAGCTCAGAACAAAAAGGACTGCAGATTGCATTTCTCCACCCACTCAGTTAACAGGAGGGTTACTGAATTCTGGCACAGACAGGTACTTAGTTTTTATTTTTACATTAATTTTATAAAGGTTTTCTTCCTACCAGTCAGGGTCTGGATTTGTGAACTGCATGCAGCAGAGTTCAGCTGCCTCCTTCCAGTGTTGAACTCACACTGGGGGGGGAAAAGGGTGATTCTTTGACTTGGCTTTAAGTTTCAATTCCATCCTTGAAGGGCCATTAGTTTATCATAAGCATGAAGTTAAGTACAGTATGTATTAAAACCACACCCCCACTCTTCATAACACAAGTTTGGGGTAAAACCTACAAAATACAAGTTGCAGAGTAGGAACAATTATTTTAATTACAGCCTAGTCATAAAATGCTTAATTGCTGGCAGACACAGGCAAAAAGGAAATTCAGGAGAATTGAATGTTTACATATCAGTGCTTATTCAGAAATGACTCTGAGTTCTGCCATGTGCAGTGCATTAGAGGGCCACAGACAACACTCCTGTACCAGATAATTTAAAGCAGCCAGTGATTTCTTCTGCTTCATTTCCTCTCCTGTGGCTGTCTGAAGGATTTAACCCCATTTCCCCAAACACCTCATTTAACACCAGCTCCAGGGTAGCTAAGTGAGGCCCAGAGAGGAAGGTATTTCATCACAGCACATGTTTTCTGGTGCACTGGGGCAGCCTGTGTAGCAGGCAGGATGACACCAGGCTGGAAGATTTGTCACTGGAAAGGATAAATAGGACAAAAAGAGATCTGAGATTTAGCCCATTGGAGCAATACTCTCAAAGGATGACTGCAAAAGTTGTTCTTGAAGTGGAAGATGATGGGGAGTGATCAGATAATTTAAGAGAGGGGAACAATGGATGATAGATGGAGGTAGGCTTTGAAACTGTAATTGACACAGATAAGAACAGCACATTTTAAACATGCCAGAAAAAGCAGTTGCAGTATTCAAGTGCAATAGCAAGAGGCACAATGGGCAGGTTTTATCTCAAGGAACAGAGAATTACTGTTCCATTATACCAATTTTGTGGTAAGCACAACTCCAGTCTTCCTGCAGCACTTTCATCTGACTCCAAGGGCATGTTTAATACAAGAACCAGAGAATAACAAGAGCCTCTCAGAAAGGTCTTCCAGTTCTTTTGTAAATCCTACCAGCCCTGTGTTCATAATCATTTCAGACTGATCCAGTTCTGGCTGCTGCTTTTTCCAAGTTTGTATGGAATTTGGTTAAGTTTGAATAGTGGTATTTTTCCTCACTGAAAAGGGAGACAAATTCACTCACCTGCTGGAACTACAGCAGCTTTTATGCAGCATAAAATCCACATCTACACCCTCTCTGGCCAGGGGCCTTGCTCCCATGTCTGCATCTGTGCAAGATGAGCCTTCGTTGACAGCTTTTAAGTTGTAGGATTGAATACCCATGGTTAATTTCCAATATAGCCCCTTTACTCACATGGTCCAAAGGTTTTATTGCAGAGTCCACCTAAGACCCAGGCCACCAATCTTATTATATTTAAATAAATTAGGTTTATTTTTTACCTATCATTCAAACAAAGCAGCTACTAAGAATTGGCCTTTCCTCTGACAGGTGATGGCAAAAGTTTTAAGACAGATCCCTTGCATCTGTACTTTCTGGTCACCCAGCCATGGAGAAACTAAATAAAGAATTTAAGACTCTGAATTAGCAGAGACAGCATTGTTCAGGAAGCTGAGCCCCTGTGGCTGCCAGGCACCCACTAACCTCTCTGTATTTGAAAGGTGTTTTGATGACTAAGAAATAAGGAGTAATAAGGAAGTAGAATGAAGAATTTCAGCCATGACAAGGGGCACGTTTGGTGTTGCACAGAGGTTGGGTAGGAAGTTCAGCTCCAGAAGCATTGCTGATCATGCAAAGTGTTTATGGAAGGAGGGGACTGATTACACCAGCTCTTCACCCTAATTGGGCATGGTTTACTTTGACCTTTGGCTGCAATACGACAATGACAAAACCAATAAAGCTGTAGTTAATATTTCAACAAAGCAGGTGAGTAATAAACTCTGAAAACCAATCTTGAAGCATAATTTTGTAAAATTATGAACCATTGAGGAACCAGGGGAAGAACTGCTGCCTTTCTTTAGGGGTTTCCAAAGAGGAAGAGTGGCACAGGTCATTTGTGTCCCACAAAACCCAGTGATTTTTCTTTAGCCAAGCAAGGCAAGATGCTGGAGATGCACAAAAAGCTCACCCTGGACAACACAATGCCTCAAGCAAATCACTTCTCACACTTTTTGGAAGTTGAGGACTCAGAGGTTGACAAGCAGGGCTTTTGCACTTGGAGATCAGGAGACTGGCAGCAAACTCATCACTACCAAAAGAAACAGGGTTGCCCAAATCTTTGAAGACTGAATTATTTTTAATGCATGTTTCCAGATCTCTCTTGCTCACAAGGAATAGGAATGTTCTGTTCAACAAGCAACTAGATGTTTCTGAACCAGTGCCAAAGCATATGACTTTAAGCTATGGAGTACACAGCAAGTTTCAGGTAATTATTCATGTACATTATTTAGCTGTAATAAAACTCTGCAGAGATAACAGTTAAATGGACAGACTGGAAACCATGAGAAAATGTCAAATCTTTAGGAAGACTTTCTTCCCCTGAACTCATCAGGTAATCCTTAAGGCATTTATTGGTGTAAGAAAATAGCCAATACTTGCCCAGTTGTTTCATTTATTTGTCAGATACTTAGTTTCTCCACCAAGCTGGTTTTTGCTGAGGTTTTGAAGTTAGCTGGCCATCTCCTGAGAAGTTATCTAGGCTAATTTAAGTATAGCTTTAATATCAGCATTGGAAAGAAAAGCATTCTGAGTTTTATCTGGCTTTTTCTCAGGCTAAATAAATGTTTGGCTGAACACTTCTACCCCTATGTTGCAGGCAAACATCACTTACTATTCCTTCTACAATTAAATGCAACATGGACACTGGGTTCTGCTTCAGCATCTGACTGGCTTGCTAAATGATAGAGTTTGGACTTGTGCCTTTTCAAGAGTGAAATGGCATTTGGCCAAGGATAATTACTAACATTGAGTTCAAATCCTCTGTTCAGCATGCCAATAGATAAACAGCAGGCTGCTGTGAAAGAGCAAGCTCTTAAAAGCAAGGCTGACCTTCATGCTCCTGCAAGTGTGGCTACATCACCTCACAAAAATGTGTCTATTCTCAAAATACATTAAAAACTGGTCCACAAGATGCCAATCTAATGGCTTTTGTACAGATGAATTCCTCATTATTAGCTTTGTTCTCCAGCTCTGAGATAGGGACAGTAGTTTCCCAGCAGAAACCAAATAGATACTTCCTACAGTACAAACTTGATTCCAGCTTCCAATTTTATCAGCAGGCTATACTTTTGCTAGGACAGCCTGTTTTTCTAGCAAAGGTGGTTTTGTTTCCAGTCAGCTGCTTGCATAGGAACATCACAAAATACATGACCAGCTTCTGCTGCTTACACTAGAGCTTGCTCAACCACTTCAAGCTGGCACAAACAGGCACTCACTCTGGTCCTCCCTTTCTTTGCCCCAGGTTCCTTGCTCCCACCCCTTCCTGCACAGCCACACAAGCACCCAAGTAGTGCAGCTCACCTAGGCTGAAAAATAAGCTGACAAAAAACACATTTGAGATGCTTAAAAAATCCTTTAGAATGCCTGGTTGGTTTTATCTGGTTGCATGGATCCAACAGAACAGCAAAAGGGAGGACCAGGGAGAGGTAGAAATATTACTTTGGGTAGCAATACCCAAAAGAAGTGTGGAATTGCAGGTCACTGGATACCTGTGGCTACAAGGTCAAGACAGACTCACCTGGCAAGCTTAAGATGCCTCCCTTTCAGAAGGTAGAGGAGGCTCTTCAGTCATGCTGAGAGCCACCATCTCCCTCCACTTCTACCTGCAAGGCAGAGTGCCACTGGCTTAGCCCACAGGCAGCTCTTTTCTCTCCACTTGTTTTTTGGCTCTGTTGCTAATTATCTGCATTTGCTAATAGTTTCTTTGCTTATAGTTTCCTTGGACTATGTCAAGACTCAAGTACTCAGGAGGAAGAAGAGATCTAGAAAACATACCTGGAGACTTTGGTCTGTCAGGACAAGTGTGCTCAAATACTCAAAGTTCAACTTCTGATTAAGTTGCTCCTTCATACATGTTTAAAGTAAAAAAAAAAAACCCCTCTGTCTTCTAGAAGCACCATCATATGAGTTGTGAGGCCTTTGCTTCAAAAAGGCAGCAGTTGCAGGTAGTTTAAATTCCCAGAAAGATTTCTCACACAGTTAAATAAAAACACTAAGATTTTTAGCTACAGCTTTTTAAAACCAGATCTACACTGTTCAGGAAGAATGAAAAAATGCAATTAGACCACATATTACTTAACCATGGTCCCCATCCAACCAAAACAATTCAATGATTTTATGAGAGCAACATTACTCCAGATCTTGAGAGCAAAGTCAACCTCTAGGTTTAAAGCAGTCTTCACTTTGAACCAGACCAACCTGTTCTGAATCCCTAAAAGCCTGCCAAAAGAAAAAGGTTAAGGCTGCCTGAGTGCAATGAAGAGCCACAGCTGACATGTCCTAACATTTAATTCATCATTCAGGTAATCAGAGGCATTGAAACCAACAGCACAAAGCAGCTTGTTCTACAAGGACAGGATGCATAAGCAACTGAGTGACACCAAACAAAGCCTTCCAGGAGATTTTTAACCAGTGCATCTTGATTTAAAATCCAAGTGCTGCTGGAACACTGATCTTGCATCATGACCTGCTTTGAGACTACCACACAGACTACTGAGGCAAGGTCTGGAAGAGGGGAAATAATTCTGCAGCACACTATGAGTTAAGACAATACAGAGCAGCCCACCTCACACAGAGAAGCAGCATTTGTTCCACTTGTTGCAATGCAAACTTTTGCCTGCCCCAGGACTCTTAAAAGTGATCCAGAAACTAATGTGAGACAGTATCCAACCCACTGAATAAAGCCTATAGTGCTCCCTAAAGGCACAGCCTGTTATAATGTTAGAGCAGATTACATTATTCAATCACTACTGCTGCTGCTTTTAGGAGGAAATAATTTTCCTGAACTGAGGAGGTAGAAGTATCTGATTAAACCTATTTTGTTTTACACTAGGCAAAAAACTTCATGTATTCTCCTGTTACCTTCATGTTTATTAATATAGAGTCATTAAACAAATCAACAGCTAAGGTGCCATGGGCATAAATAGAAAGAGAAGCCTCCCCAGCCAGCAGAAAATTTACCAGCTGGTCCCAGTGATGCTGGTAAAACAGGCACCAAGAAGCAGGTTCACACTGCAACAGACACAGGGATGCTCTGTCTGAAAATGATTTTCACCAAGAAAATCCACTAGCTTGGGCAGACAGGCCCAAGCTTCACTCTGGCACAAGCTAAGTAGGGCTCAGCTTAGGCACAGCCAGCTAAAATGATCCTCAAGTTTTGAAACCACACTGAACACAGAGTTCTCCCATCAGAATTAAATGGATTCATCCCTTCTGTCTCCATCAGGCAGGACAAAAGAAACCAAAATTAAGGCTGTCATCAGCCAACATCTTCATTAACAAGTGGATTAACTGGAACAACCTTCCTGCAGACAGAAGGACAATGTCTCATGGCTGGTGCTGTAAGAATCAGCCAAACTATCAGGGCATCCCTGCCACTAGAATGGGGTTTTTTTTTCCCCCCAAGTGCTTCCATGGATTACTGAATCCATGCAAAGTTAGATATTCCTTGCAGATGTTACTGTACCTACAGTGAAGAGCATGAGACTTCATTTCCATTTACTGTCACTTGAACTAATTATATTCACTGCTCCAAAAATTTACAGGCTGGTAAATGCTTAAGAAACCCAAATACTGCCAGAATATATATTAGACAATTACAAAATCTATTCAATAAATCAAGACAAAAAAAGAGCACAGCACACATCTTCATAAGCTGACTTCCTTTAGCATATCATTAATGTCTGAGAAGTCTAATTCAGTGGAATTATCTCCCATTACCAGTCCCTAAATGCATTACCATCATTCTATCTCAGAATATTCTCTTAAAATAAGCTTTTGAAAGCACCCATAGAATTCTATTCCCCCTCCAAGGATGGAGAAGTTCAGCTTGGGCTGGATTTTACTAACTCTGAGGAAATCATTCCTTCCTCAGAGAAAAACCAAAGAACTCAGAAGAGGGTTTCTCACATTTCAGATCCTCTGAAGGGGCTGTAAACAACTATATATAACTGATTATATCATCTTGCACTAAATAGTCTATTTTGCCTTCTTTGAGAAGTCTCACAGATCAAACTGGTACCTCTTTACACTTTAGTGCAAGAAATAGGATTTAGCTGGTTTAGAGGCTGCCCTGTAGAGCTGGTGGCCACACTGAAGAGCAGCTTGATCAGATGATATTTTGATGTTGGGACCATGAACAAATGCTATTTTTGTAATGTGTCTTGCCAAGCTGTAACCCTGCTAGAACTGGCAGGATAAGATATTTACTGACACATATTAAAATAATAAGAGGCTACAAGTGCTTGGCAGTTGGACTTGCTACATAAAGACCTGCTAGCAGGGAAATATTTTGACCATTTGTGACTTCAGAAAACTATGAAACACTTGGCAAAGGTTGTCAGAATTTGGCATTTTTACCTAATTTGGAAATGACTGTCAGCTACTTGCCTCTTAGAGGATACACAAGCTCCAGCATCCATGCTACTTTACCAGGATACATCTGGACCACTATGGGATGAGGCTTCCAGCAGCTCTGTACCAAAGCTGAAGCACTTCTGTAGTCTCTGTTGTATTGGTGCAATCACTAGAGCAGTTCTCAGACCTGACAGATAGGTGAAAAATTGAAGTAAACACATCTCAGACTAGGCTTAGTGATGTCACATTAAGACAACCTGACCATGCTTTGTCAGGCCATCAACTTTTCCTGTATAAAATACACAGCTGCTACTTTTCAATCCTTTATGGACAAAGCTGTACTCTGAGATGGGGCAGATCTCATCCACACAACTGTGAGCATTACCAGATGCTCTAGAGCATAGATCTTGTGCCCCTTTCAGCCCCCACAACAACATTTTCCAGGGGCAGAGTGGTTAAAAGGAATCATTCTGATGGTTTCATAAGCTGCACTATAACTGTGTGTTAGGAGCTGGCTGGGGCTATCACAAGGAGAGCACAAAGCAGAGTTACCAACCTCCATTTGAATAGCTTGAATATTGGTTGGCCTTGTGAACTATTATTCCTCAAGAAAACAAAAATAAACCCCAAGCAAATGTTTGAAAAGCATCTAGTCTCTTGCAAATATTTGCTGTTGGAAGTTACCATCAGATATGCAGCCTAAACTTACCCAAAACATCCTCACTGAATCTATCCTATGCATGCTGAAGCAGAAAACTTAAATGTCCCCAAGGAAAAAATACTGTTGTAATAGTTTCTACTGGACTGGGAGGGTTTTTTCCAGTAGAAGAGTTTCTTTGCATTAAAAGGGTATCAAATCACAGCCAATATTTAGTTGTAAGATCCAAAGTGATTGCACTTGAGTCATTTTCTAGACACAGGGTTGCTGGCACAAAACAGGGCAGTGAGAAGTTCAGCCTCTACAAACATGACCTGTTTAGAAAACAAAGCTAATCTAGTGGTTGTTTCCTTATGCACAGCTAATTGCATACCAGCTAGAGAACCTTTCCAGAGCATTCTCAAGAGGCAGGATGAATTTGTGGTCAGATAGTATCACAGGTACTTCTGGAGGTAGAGCTGCTTTAATGCTTGCAAGCACAGAAAGCTGTGGATGAGATCAGAACAATGAGTGAAACCCCAGAATTCCTGTACACAGAACACCATGACACTGCAGTGCAACAGCTCACTTGGCAGGTTTTCCTACTAGACATCCAATATCTTCAAAGGCATCAGATCCTCTACTTAGAAGTGCATTCACTAAAAGAAAAAATAACAGTATTTTTCTCATTCTATTACCCTGGAGAGATCCTGAAGTCTCCAGCCAAATAGGAAACTCATCTGGGAGATAGGGAAAGAAGTAGTAACCCAAATACCAGACAAAAAAGGGTTTGGTTTTGTGCTTTTGTTGTTTAGAGACACCAAAATACACATCATTGATTTATTCTCTGATCCTAGACTTCTAATGGATGCAGTCCTCTCACTGCTCCTCTGGAAAGGAGGGCTGAGCCTGACCTTACAGTATTCCAGATGTTACATTTCCAGCTCCCTGACCTGTCACTCCTGATCAACTCTTGGTAGCTTGGCTTGCTGTAACACACTAATTTCTCCATTTTCTAACTGGCTTGATCAGCTTCCAGATGCCCCCAGCAGCAACTCAAGCAAGGGCCATCACTAATCACACAGAGGTCAGATAAGATGCTAATGAGCACACACACCTAGCTGAAGCCATGAGGTGTTTGACTAGCTACATTCCAGAAAGGGACACTATTTCTAAGATGCAGAGGAAATCACAGGCTTGCATCTGTGGAGGGAAAACAGGAGGCCAGTCAGTCATAATGCCTACAAAAGGATAAGTTGAAAAAAAAAGACAAATACCTAAATGAATACTGCATATTGCCACCTAATCTCAAGAGAGTTTTAGATCAAACTTACAGGATTCCTTTCTGTCCTAGTGCTACAGGTAAGGAGCAACTTGCATGACTTGTCCTTCTGAAGGACAACCACATTCAACCTGAACACTTCACCAGGCAAAGCATGAGGCAACTAGAAAAAGCTGGAAGGAGGAAATAACAGAAAGGACAGTAGCCAGAAAGCATGACTACAAGTCTGAAGGGCATTATGGTATCTGCTTATTTCCAAGTCAAACTTGGCAGTAGGTTTGAAACATGAAAGATGCTTCAAGAACAACATGAAGTGATCTTTCCAGAGAGCTAAAGAGAGGCTGAGCTGTACCCAGGGGGATGGACAGCAGCACATTCTCCACATACCAGTGTTAGCAGAAGTCTTGTTAGCTACAAGAAAAATGCAGATTCACTCCTTTTTCCCATTTAAATAACAAGATTTCTTATGGCTGTCCAATCCAATGCCACAGGCACTTGTCCATGGATGTGCTGTTGTGCACCTCCAGCAATAACATGGGAAGCTGAGGAAGAAAAATACTCAGTTCTTGCAGCTTGTGAACAAGAAAGGACATTTAGTACTTGACTAAAAAAACCTTAAAGTTGAAGCAAGTCACTGGTCAGCACACAGAGGTATTTGACATTTTACATTTTAGTCACTTGTCAGAGTGAGGAAGCCCTTGGGGTGAAAAATTTCATGGTTATTGAAGCTTCCTTTAATGAGAAGTGTAGCCCACCCTTCTGGGCTGGATTGTACTTTGGCAGCTTTACTGAGAACACTGCTTAGTCATTTTACTTTTCCAATTACTGTACCAGCTTATGCAAGAAACTGATGTGTTTACTGCTTCAATCACCTGCCAGATTTTTGGAAGGAATATGATTTGACTAAGGCAGTGCACACTTCAGCATAATATGTACTGAAATGGTTCAGGTTTTAAATAGACCTGAGGTTTCTTCTTGTCAGTTTTAGTAGGGGCCAAAATTTAACAGACAAAACAGGGGCACCACAACTCAGCTCATTTAAGCAAAATGAATTTATGAACAGCTTTAGGTTTCTGTTCTTCTAGTAGCACATTAAGCTCAACCTATGTCCTCCAAAAATATTTCTCCAATAAAAAAGGTTCTTCCAATCTAGCTTAAACCTTCACTTGCATGGGGTGCAAAAAATCAGCCAATAGTGTGAAATCAGCCTGCAGAACATGGAGCTGAGATGAGCTTACACAAGTTCCCCAGGTTCAGTACAAAATGTTAATTCCTCCTGAAGAAAAGTGCAATCCAAACACACTCCAGTTTACCTCAGGACAGACATGAGGTTCCAGACCCAGGATCATGAGTGACCTCATCTCAGATTTCTTCACTGCACAAAAATAACCAAACCCATGTATGAGCCTTCTCTTAGTTGGTATTGTGAGGCTAACAAACTAAGGAAGAGTTCTGGGCTGTTGTTTGCTTCATCAGATGTGCTGGAACAGGGACATTTCCAGCCTTGGCTTCCTGGTTCACTGTCAGTCTAGTCTCATACTTGAGAAATTTCTGCAGTGCATGCCAAGAATGGGCCAGTGTTCTTACTGCTATTTGAAAATATGTCACTACCACCCAGAAAAATAAAAGCAAAGTAATTTAATCCCTACATCAACAGTGAGCAAGAAGAGGAAGCATTATAATAGGTGGTGTGGCTATGCCAGTGCTAAGAATTAGAAAGGATGCTGGAAAAAAAAATAAAATAACTGAAGAAACAAAACAAGGAACATATTTTTATTTAATATTTGTCAATGGCAGATTTTAGTTTCCTCATTTTCCAAGTCAAAGTGGATGCAATATTAATGAACTGAATGCTGCTAGAGATAAACAAAGTCCTGCTTTCATTTGCACAGTACTTCCACCCTGACCACACTAATTTAGATGCAAGATGGATATTGCATGGTAGAGATGTTATAAGAACAGGACTGGAGTATTTTAACACATCCACATTAGACAATATCCCCTCAGTATGAAAGCTGGGGAAACTATTTCCAAGACCTCTCCCAGAATACCTTTCAAACTTTTTTTTCCCCCAAGTACAAAACAATTTTACTGAGAGTGCTTTAAGCACAGAACTGTAGCAGCTTTATCCCATTTCCTAAAGGCAGGATCTTCAAATCATTTGAACAGCATCAACCTCTGCATGTGATGCTCAAGGATGATTCCTTACTTGAAGAATTTGTCTTTTATAAGCTATGGTGTATCTAGTCTAGCTTAACACAGTTATTGCTATGGAGGGACAAGCTTTCTCTAGCAGGGATCTCTGAACATGAGCCACTGTGGCTTTTGGCAGTGGGAAAGCCCCTAAACCTTTAAAGATCAGTGAAGGCACAAAGTGGGGGACACAAATTACTAAATTCTGCATAGGCAGAGTGTGCTTGTGATGCACAATCAAGGCAACTTGTTGTCAAGTTCATGGAAGGATCCAGTGAGATAGCTGGAAATACCTACACAGGCTACTTAGAGCCAACAGTGACTCTATTGACCAAAAGCTTCTGAAAGAGGCTTAAGTTAAGGGAACAGTACAGCTATTACTGTACCAGTGATAAATTTAGGCATTAATTACAATCAGTTATTCAGTAACCAGACTTAACCCAGGACTGGAACTGATCTCTTGGAAAGTGTTAATTTAGGAGCATAGTTAATGAGGAAGAGAGAGCTAAAGGCAGCTCAGGGAAATACTGAGCAGTGTTGGGCTGCTGGAA